>CAEFZY010009304.1:0-75250 GCA_903066815.1 Brachyrhaphis roseni | reverse complement strand
ATTTTCTTTTCTACATTCCCCCACCCTTCTTTGTATACTATAATAAAATCTTGCTTTCCTCTCACCCTCCCATTGTTCCTGCCATTTCTTCTTATAATATATTTTACTCATATTTCTGATCTCATTTTTACTAATTTTAACTTTAAGTTCTACCTCATTTCTTTTAGATTTGTGTTTTCTTTGATTCTTAGCTCAGGTCTTTTAGATTCAGTTATTCACCTTCCTCCAACCCGCCTGTTTGCTAACTTCCACAGCTGCTCCCAATCACCTGATGTCCTCACCTGCGTCTAATGTTGTTCTCCTCTAATGTTTGGAAAAGATTAATCAGCAACATTTTAGGAAAGTGTACACTATCTGTCAAGTAGTGTACAAGTTTAGCCTCTTATGAAAAGAGGCTAGACGAGTCTTATTTGTGGTTTGTATGGCAACAGTATGATTAATTGTCACGTAGCATTGGCCCATGAATTTGGAAGTGTTTTTTCTTCCTGTGTGTAAAACACCAGTGATACAAGCAGTAAAACAGAACATGTGTTGATTTCGGTCAGTACATTCACACTGGACTTGGATTCTGAGTTAAATCAAATTTGCATCTAAACATCAAAGGATGACATCGCTTTCCACACTTTTCTTGAAAAAGAGACCCATCTTATCTTCTTCTCCCCAAATTTAGTGCCTGATCCAACGCCAGCAAGAACTCAGTCACAACTTCCTAATCATCTGATTATCCGATCAGCTGTCCATCTGTTCAATCTGCTGCCAAAAGAAGGACAAATGTCCAGCCTTGATAGTTACCAGACAGAATGATATTACTTCCTCTTCCCCTCAATATGGCTATTATAGATCCTGTACTAACTGGTTTTAATTTATAATGACATCATATCCTGTTAGTCTTTCACTATAGATTCTTATAGACCCACTGCACTCTTTTACCACAAAATTAGCACCCCTTTTTTGTTGTAGCGGCATGATTTCACTCTAGTTTATTTATTTTTTTTTTTATTCCAACATGAGGACCAAAACTGACACCTTTAATCAACTGGAACATGCTGGAAAACCAGTGTTGCGGACCACAGTAAAGTCAGTTTTGCATTACCTTGAACTGAGAGGAAGCTGTCCAAGAAAGAGGTATCTACCCAGAACAAACACCGTCTAGCATGAATAAGATTTATGGCTTCCTACATTAATTAATCAGCTGTCCTCCGACGAAAAATATCATGGCTGGAGGAGACAAAGATCAAACTATTTGGCCATATTATAAGAAGTGTGTTTGAATGGGACAAGATGACATTTTTAAACTTAAGATCACTGAAAGGCATAGTAGTGGTACCACTATACTGGGGTTGTTTAGGTGCTAATGGAAGAGTTGCATTCCAAAAGTGGGATCACTTTAAATCAATGACTGGTTCAAACTTGAACATAATTGAGTGTTTTATAATGGTATTATGAAAATGCACTGGTTTACTGCTTTGTTGGCACTGACTCATGGTTGCAAATCAAATTAAATCCATCGGGAGAACACTACATACTAATATTACAACCTTTTGTATAGAAGACCCAAACAGTGCCAGGAGGAAGTCCAGAGACGCAGTGGTCACAAATTTATTACAGATGGAGGCACAAGAAAAAGAACTGTTAAGATATCAGCTGAAAGCCACCAGATCTTTTTTTGACAGCTGACCTCATGAAGCTGACTGGTATAATTTTTCTAATTATTAATAAAAGTGCACATATTTAACATTTGTATAATGTTTAAAAGTGGATGATTGAGAGTTCTTGGAAATGTCCCAATAAAACATGGAGGTAAAGGGAGACAATGGAATGTCCAATTATTCAAATAAGTGTGGCAATTACCTGAAGGGCTGCAGTGAATGAGAGGACAGGGATTATTTTTCCTGAAAGTACTTATGATCACTTATTTTGAAGATGGCCAAGAGGCTAAATTCAGATGTTCAGTGTAAAATAAAAGTTCTTGCAGCCAAATTTACAATGTTAAGGATGCTTACTGTAGGAAGAATGTAAAGAGACACATTTGTGACTTTTCAACCAACATTAATTTATTTTGTATAGTATAGTATAGTTTCAACAGTGAAGTTGAAAAGAAAAAGAAAAATTATTTCCATGCTCTTGCCAGCTTTGTACATCCAGATACTGACATTTTAGTCCATCCTCTTTGCAAAATATCTCAAGCTCAGTTAAATGAATGAAAACTGTCTGCATCCAAGTTTTAAGTCTTGCCACAGAGTTCAGGGTTTTTTTTACCACTCATATTGTACTGTACTGTACTTTGTAAGCCAAGAAGTTTAAGTCTAGCCTCATTTGATCGGACCAACTTCTTCAGTTCATTTTAAAATAATTGTTTTATAATCCTGCTTTAGATTATTGAACAGCTGTGTCCCTGACTTGTTTGACATGTTCCTTGGACTTATGTTTAAGTTTTATACACATGAATTCTACTTATAAAACCCCAGAAGTCCATTAGCTACTCTGGATTTATGGGTATCAGAGTAAATGGGGTTGAGTACAAATTCAAGGCACTTTGAAAAGCAGATAACCTTTTAACAATCACATACTACCCAATCTTAACATATTCTATAAAGAAACTACACTACAATTGGACATGTAAATAAGCAAAATGTGTCCAATTTTAAAGCATTTGAAAACGTAAAAAACAATACTATTTCTGAACCTTGTGATGCAGAGTTCAGAGACAAGAAATAAATGCAATGAGGACAGTCTTGGAACCAGCTCTTGGTGCCTAGATTATTTTTATTGAACAGATGGCATTTCAATTTTGAACTTTTGCACTGGTGCAAAAAAAAGCTTGGAGAGTCAGGCTGTTTTTCTCACATCACTGACAGAAGCTGCGCATCAGATGAAGGGGATGTGTGAAATAGCGTTCCCAAGCATTTGTGTCTCCATGCTCAGGACACAAACACTCAGACAGAGACGGTGCGGAGGCTGGACCATGCTGCTCTATCAGATGTTAAATGAAAAAATCCATCAAAGGCAGGAAAATCAAGACAAACTTTCCTCGAATGCTGCTGTCGTTTCATTGTTATACGTTGTACTATTGAAAGGAAATGCTGTTATATACAGAATGTGCTGGGTTTTTTGAGGTTGTATGTAATTATGTAAATGTGTAATGAAATAAACAAAGAGAGCCAAATCATTGGGGTTCCTGTCACATCAAAAACTGATAACCAGTCGCTGATATAATGTCTTTCCTCCACCATCCGCTGATATTGCCCCACATTAGCAGCATCATGTTCTCAATTTTCCCCCAGCAGCATTGCCCGTCCTGGCAGCCAGCTTGCCCACGCAGGCACGAGTCGAGAGGACAACTGGAGAAAGATCACAGTTCAGGCGCAGTCAGATGGAAAATATGGAAATCAGGCGGCGGATGGACGGACCGCTGTGTGTTCCCCCTGTTTCAGCAAGCTGCCACAGTTTGACTGACAAACTGACTTTTTGAGGGTCCTGTGCCCATTCCAGTCAGAGTTTATTGAAGGTGATTTTGATCTCCTCCATGAGGCCACAGCAGTGGTGCCGCCATCTGTCACCTTGATTGCATGGCGGCCTCTCTGGGGGGAGCGCCATGGCTCCTGATCGTTTACAGATTGTGCTGCTTTCGCCTCCATAAGGGCCACATGCACAGGGCCAGATGGTGAGCATACACGCTTATTATGAGTCTTTATCTCTGTGCAGGAAGGAGTGGAACCATTAGGCCTCCCTCAGGATCTCCGCTCCTCTCTACAGCCATGCTGTTCTTCCACAAATACAGTCCTCGTCCTCAGCTGTCACTGGCCCGCGACAATACGCGGGCCAGTGCATAACACACAGGACCACTTGTCAAAGAAAGCAAACATAGATCTACTCAGGACACGTGAGAACCGTGTTAATCCAACAGCACACACAAAAACAGACACCTGTTTAAAATGCTAAATAATGGGAGTATATGACATGTAGTGAGGCGGTGGAGGGGTGAGTGTTGGCCTCATGACACATGTGACATGTAGGACTCTTGACATATGCTGGGAATGTCACACCTCTACATGTTACGTTGTGGCATCCTGCTGGATCATCGGACACAGAAGCTGGGGTCAGGTGTGACTAAAGACACACCAGTGTATGTCAGGAAACCAGGAAGAATGGGTGTCGTGTGATGGCCGAGATCTTACATCAGTGTCACTGCCATGTTGACAATTTCATTTAGACACATGCAAAAAGCTGTGCAAGCCAGTTCTGTTCCAAGAGTTTCAAGTCAAGCTGTGTGACCTCATGGTTAGCTGTGATATTATTGCATAACAAAATACAAAATAAAAAAGAGGGTGTCTTGAAACTTTCCTCAATTTCAGAAGCTTACATACATTTGCACAGTTGGAACTGGGTTCCCAGGCTTATGAGCATTCTATTTTTTCCTTCAAATGTAACAATGGTCATTATGGCCAAACAATTCCACTTAGTTTCATCAGACCACAGGACATATCTCCAAATTTGAGGGTATTTGTCCCTGTGTGTATTTGCAAACTGCAATACTCCAAAAGAGCCACTACTTTTTTGGAGCAGTGGCTTCTTCTTCTTCACTGCATGGCCATGTTGTTCCAGGATGTAAAGGTTCTTCTGTTGATTTGCACACTTCCAACCAAAACTCGTTCATCTCTGGGACACAGAATTTGTCTCCTTCCTGAGAGGCATGATGATTGGACATGTCTATACTTGCATATAATTGTTTGAACAGATAAATGCCACACTTTCAAGCATCTGAAAATTGTTCCCAAGAATGAACCAGACTCCTGAACTCTCTTCCTTTCTTTTCACATTCCCATAGTGTCAAACAAGACGTGACAGGAAGCTGGAAATGAACCTACAACCTGTAGAAATCATTCTGTATGTAAACTTCTGATATTCAAGACATCAATAAATAAATCTATGGCGTATTCTCTCTGTCAATATTGTGGTATTTAGCAAATAGAAGTAATTCTGGCAAGTCTACCATGTCTTGCCACTCTTTATGGTGGGCTACCTGATGTATTATTTCTGTTGGGCAATGAAGCAAATCCATCTTCCACTCTTCCAAGTATCATCAGGCACTGAGTGCACTTTGCTGCGCAACTGTGTTGTGTTAGAGTGCACAAATGTCCATTCATGTGTGACTGTGATTCACAAAGATCAGCCCTGGTATGAGACTCTGGCAGGAGGCTGCTGTCCCAATCCCTGACATATGTACAGCATGACCAGGAGGGTTGAAGTATGTTCAGGATTTAAAACTGACATGTGTGACGTCAACATGCATTTGTTATGCTCCTGTGCAGACCCAAAGTTCATATACTTTAATGGCATTCACTGTTTAGTAAACTGGGGGATTTTACTGTTACATCGATGTCTTAATGAGCATTACTAACATCTTCAAACTTCAATTGCTCCAAGATAACAAAAATCATTTTAGTGCGCAATGTGGCATTAAAGGCTTAACTGCTCACAGATTAGTTGAATTTCTCTCAATTACATCTAATCCAGTGTTTGAAATGCCTCAGCAAAGACCCACCATTCAAGCGAAGACATGATCTAATGTGAAGAAGTACTCAGCTCCATAAAAAACTTCTCAAAGTTTTCACAGATGCAAACTAAAAAGTATATTATTCTTTTGTGTGAGAACCAACATTTTGTTAAATAGTTGTTTGTTTATTAAACAGGGATGGACATTAACCGTGCGCTCCTTTGTCCTTTGCTGTCCCTGATTTTCTTCCCTCAAGCGATACGGCAGCGTGTTGCACTTTTAGGACAACAGCCGGCTTTCTGTGAGGGTAAGCCCCCTCGTCAGTCTCCTACACGTTGCACAAACTGACATACTGTTTGCCAGCCTGTGGTCATATTTTTGCTCCGAGCAAAACAGAAATACGCTCTGCGTCCGCAGACTGCACCATGACTTTGGTCAGTCAGAGGAACGGAAACCTTAAAATGTGTTATAAATACAATCCCTGATTCATCATCTGGCTTATTTGATAGCGCAATCCTAAATTTAATGGTTGGTTTAATGACACCTGGACAACATTTAAACGCTCCATAAATATTCAGTAGCGTTGAGATGAGAGTCTTTCCAGAAGCTTAATATTAGCCTGCTTTATTCTTTTCAAAAATAGTTTTGATAAGTTTTAGATCAGTTTCAATCATCTCACCCAAGCTGTGATGCTCAGATGAAAGTAAATTTGTCAGCTTATCCAAAGTCATGTCCCAAACCACCATGGCTCAAACCAATCCTAAACCAGACAATACTGAGACACCCAAGGGACTTTCATATCAACATGAACTGAGAGGTTAGCAACAAGGAAGAAGTGTCTCCTTTAAAATCAACACCTTTGAACTCATTTTAAATTCATACCTATGTGGTCATTTATGGCCTGAGGAGACCAAGACTGAGCTCTTTGGCTCTAAAGAGAAGAAATATATTGGGAAATTTTGAGGGAAAGTCTTCAAACTTAAAAACATTGTAAAAACTATCAAACACAGGGTCAAGTATGAAGGACAAGCTCCAAATTCTTCAACTTAACATCATATTAACAAGTATCGCCTTGTATGACATTGAGTCATTCAGCAGGATATGGTACACAAAATTAAACATGCCTGAACAGGGTGTGTATACTTTGTATACCTACATTGAATTCTGAAAAGCTTCCATTTAATAACAACCTGTGATAATGGGTGTATGCAAAATGTTTTACACAGTGGCTTATCTTATTGCAATTATCACAAAATATGGCTAAACATAAGCTGCATAGTTACCAAAAGCTGATCATCAAAGAAGGTCAACTGAGCCTTTAGGGTTGCTGGGCTGTTCTAAGCAGCACCTGAACAGGACCCAAGCGCATATCAGTCGGGTATGGTTGGGAAGTGCCACAAGCAGTTGACCCTTCCCGTCCTATCACCCGCTGATGGGTTTAACCCAGGAAACAGCAGTTAAATTAACCTCTGCGAGCTGCGACTCAACACAGCCTGCAGCATGCCAGCAAAGTCCAACCGAGCTCTTTCTCAATCACCGCCTGGTCCCTGGAAGCAAGGGACACAAAACAGAATTTTCTTTGACAGTAATCAAACTTTTTCTGAAAATAAGGGTTCAGCAAAAATTGTAACACCCAGATTTTAAAAAATGGTTTGATTTGGTAAATGTCCAGACCAGTCCCAGTGGACAAGAAAACCCCTTCAGTGACAATGAGTCTTTGGCTTTCCAATCAAATGTGAGCATGAAGAGTCTGTTTATACTGAACACACAGCAATGTCATATGGATTTTAGTTCATGTAAAATTGGACAAAGAGATAAATTACAACTGATGATAATTGAACAAGAAAGTTGATTATTTTCTCACATTGGAAGAAGTTGGTTTTGTTTGTTTTGTTCTCTTCACAAATTAAATCATGACTTGAAAACTGTGCATTTTGCATTTAGTCAGGTTGTCTATTTCTAACGCTAACTTTTGTTTGACAATCAGTTCGGTAAAGTTTTAAAAGAGTAATATTGTTAGTAAGAGTACTACTTTTAGGAGTGAACATATACTGCACTGGGATTCAGTGAAAACAAATGTCCTCAGTGTTGAAATAACTTGGTAAATGAAGGTTCTCAGACAAGTACTAATCTTTCTATGAGTCCATAGCAGTTGCTATTTGGACATATTAATTGGACTCTCTTTGCAGAGGATATAAAAATTTTAAAGAAGCAACAGCAGTCAAGCAGGTAAAGGTAACTGCAGCAACATTTGTTCCCTGCAGGACCTGTTGAAGTGTTTTTAGACACAAACGTCTAGTTTCAAATTGCGAAAGATCCAGTCAGTTTTAAAAAATGATACTACTCAAATATACTGCCTGTGTTTTGTAGAGGATTTGGTGGCCAAACGACTATGTAACTGAGAAATCTTTTTTAGACACTAGTGAAGACATACCATTGGAGAACAGCAGATCTGAGTTGCTTAGAGAAAGCTTCCTCTTGTTTGCGTTGGCATTGGCTCAGGGAGCAAATCCACACATACCCACAAATTCAGTACACACACTTGCTCTCAGCCTTTTTCACCCCTCTGCATCAATCTGTTCCCAAGCTGTTCCCACATTTTGGTGAAATTCCCAGGCTTATTCCTTGGCAGACAGGGACACTGGGGCTGATTACTTTAGCATGAACCCACCAAGACTGCCCAGTCTGCATGCTCAAAAATAAAAAAAAGCAGCAACTTTGAGCTTTTTAAAGCAATCTAAATGTTATGAATGCAAAATTGCAAAGAACAACCTCGTTTAATTTTAGCACAAACACTAAACACTATCGTTTCCATGCTTTACGTTGATGCAGAAAGGCAAATTCAGACCTCACTGAGCAACAAAAATTCAAAATCTGATCTGGCACCAAATCAAATGCATATTTTCTCCCCATCTTTATGTCTCATAAATTACAGTTCTGGTGTGCTGCGCAAATATTACCAAGCTGTAAGACAGCTGTGCCCCATTAAAATGTGTTATGGTTGCTGATTTCCTACAGCACACGGTCATCTCGCCAAATCTACGGCTAGTAATTAGAGGAGATGAAATGTTTAATTGTGCCTTAATTTTGATAAAATTTGACTGTCATCCATCCTATAATCAGGCATTATGCTTGCAAATCAACTTCAGCAGATGTAGGCAGGGAGACGTGTGCTGACCTGACAGACATGTCTAGATGTCACAGCCACACTCAGACTGCGTAGACCCCTGGAAACAGGTTGGTGCATTAATACTGATTAGCACACTGAGAGGTTCTAATGATTTACAATCACAGATAATAAGACTGTTTGCTAGTCAACAGTCCTAGTTAACACTCTAAGCAATCTGATGTTGAGACGTGTCTTGCGAGGCATTTTGTAACAATTTTATTAGATTTTTATGACAAACAAGTGTATGATTTGGAAATATAAGAAAAAATCAATCTTTCTCATAAATAATAATCTGAAACGTGTTGTTTTGTTTTCACCACTGTTAAATAAAGGCCCAATTTCCAGAATATGCCTGCTAAGAAAAAGCAACCCCGTAGCATGGTACTGCCACCGCAGTACCACATTTCATCTTGTTGTTTTTTTTTGTTTGTTTGTTTGTTTGTTTTAAATAAAAGAAATTGAAAAACCTGCATTATGCACATTTCTGCATCACCTTGTGTTAGTTTGTCTCATAAAATTCCATATTCAGAAAATCGGAGCTTGCGTTCGTAAGTGAAAATGGAAGAGGTTTGAATAATTTTCCGAGGCGCAGATATGGGTAGTGCTAATAATCGGATTACTTCGCAGCTTTGCGAACAATCGCTGTCCGATAAGAGCGGCGCATGCGGGTGATCTTGTCAGAATCGCAGGACAGCAGGAAGGAAGCATTCTCTGACAGATGGATGACAAGAGTGCAGGAGTGGGAGAAGGTCAAGATGGAAGAGACACACAAAGCCTTTCTCACTGACGGCCAGAGAGCGTGTGATTTCTCAGGGTGCTAAACCGCGCAGCTCTGCCAAAGCACGACGCAGGCGAACTGACAAGAGCCGCTTGTGGGGATGAAAGGACTCAAGATGACGCGGAGGAGAAGAGCCATGATAATGGCATAATGCAGCAAAAGGCTGGACTGTTGGGTCAATATCCGACTGCTATCGAAAACACTAAGAAAGAGCGTGTTTTCTTTCTTTTTTTTCATGAAAGAGTCGACCTGTGAAGGAAATCTGCATATTTATGATCAACGTCCTCTGTGGAGAGAGTCCGCCCCCCTCCCCTCGAAACATTAGGGGTGATTATTATCATCTCAGAGCAAGTCAGTTTCCCCCAACATCACAGCGTAAAACATATCATTACAAAGGGCCACGACAGGAAATGAGACGCAGGGCAGGGCTCCAGGAGCAGCCCATCCTAATCGCAGTGGCCAACTGTCACCCTCCTCCCCCTCACCCACCCCCCGTCCATATCGGCTCGTCTGCCACAGCTTTAAGCGGCAAGCGTGGAAGGATTTCACTGCAAACTTCTGAGAGGATCTGCAGTGGTAGGACATCCTGCCTAACATGTGGCACCCACGATAATTACGGCAGAATTAACACAGGCGGGTTTATAGCCCTTCTGCCGCCGGGAGACGGCTGCCAGATAGACAACAGGCCTCATGTTGGAGCAGCCGCACTCGGGTCCAGACGCCCACCCGTCTCCAACACTTCTCACAGCAACAACTGTTCCGCAGGAGAGGACCACTTTCAGCAGAGCTGCCTGTCACAAGCCCTCTCATCCTCGCTGCAAAGGCTGAATAAATCGAGGAAAATGGCAAACTACAAAGTGAGAGGAGCCAAATGAATATTGTTAGCGGTAGACTTATTCTCTACAGCTCAACCACCTGCTTCCATCGTTGTCCATCCCTTACACCACTGCCATCTTAATGGTGGCCATTTTGCTTTTAAATATGGAATAATACTTAGTAGTTATTAACCACATTAACAGAACATGTTGCTGATAACATTCACTGTTCATCTTTTATCTTTTTTGATTTGAAGATTTAAACCAGTGATGTCCAAACTTTTACCATGTTGACTAAAAACATTGTGCTGAAAGTACGTAAAAATAAGTTTCTGGTGAAATGGTTATTTTTACCTGCTCAAAAATAAAATAGACAGGCAATATTTTAATAAAATATTGTCAGAACATCATCATTGATTTGAACATCTGGCCTTATTAAGAGAAATGTAAGAATTATTTTGTCTTGGGGTGGAAAATTGGTTTACTCTACCCTTTTCAACAATAAAAAAAAAAATAATAGAAATATTGTTTATTGTCCCACGGTGGGGAAATTGAGGTGTCACAGCAGCAAAGTGACAGGAAATTGAGGCATGTTGTTTTATACAAAGATAAAAAAAAAGTATAAATAGTATATAAAGAAGAAGAGGATCTGAGTTATTTTTCTATAAAAGTGCTCCATTTTGTCAAATTTAATTAACGGGTGCTTTGAGCAAAAGCTGCTATGTTATGCTCACTTAAAGTGAGAGTAAAACACATGGTTAATGACAAATAATTTGCTTGTCTTGTATGTATTTTTTTACTTCTTAGGATAATTTTACTTTCTAAGTGAAAATGTTAACATATATTTAAAAACAAAACTGTCCATCAAATGGCCTACTGTCCTCACTGGTTTAAACTTACTGAGGAATTAACTCATGCAATAACTTTAATGGAATCAGGTCTTCTTGTTAGAGGAGTTTGTTTTGTAGATAACAGAACAAACTCTTGTGTATATGGTGAGTGAATCTGGTATCTAGACCCTTTAAAGCCTTTGAGTTCCCCTGTCCATATCTATGAAGTGCCACAAGGGATGGGACATCAATAAAAAAGAGGCAGCCACCCTCTTGTCCTTGATTTCCTTTTTTTGTTGTTGTTCCAGGATTAAAGAAGAACATTTGCATTTTGAAATGCCATGATCAAAAACAATTACCCTCCTCCATCTGTATTTTTCTCACAGCAAATGAAGCGGATTACAAGCTTTGCAGAGCTCTGGTTTCTTCCCTGCCTCTTCTCACCGACGATATTTGAAGTTTCCTGCAGTAACTTCATTAGCTGTATTTTGTCCAGAATTAGTGGAGCGTGCTGAAAATTGCTAATGACAGATGTTTCTCCACACTGTCACACTCCTTGTATCATTTGATTTGGAAAGCAGCATACGGTGTTCTGCTCCATCAGTATGTCACAGACTGTCTGCAAACAGCTGGTCATAACTCAGTTCAGTGAAAACCATTACTTTCCAATGAGGAGCTGGACGGCGTCCAAATTGGGGTTCTGGCATGGCCCCGGCGGCACCCGTGACGCGCTGCAGCCCTGCGTATCGCAGGTATACATGAAGGAGTGGCGAAGAGGTTTTCTAAGAACGCACTGTCTGCTCTGAAGATAACAGGGTCTCTTAGAGACGGGATTTATGAGAGCAGCCAAAGGGGATGAAACCCGGACGAAATTTAAGATGCAAAGATCCTTATATTTACACCTGTTGTACCGTTACACATGTTGGTTTGCTACGACTACAAACTTCAGTGTATTTTATTTAAATTGCATGTAAAAGATCAATGCAAAGTGGCAGAGGATTAGTTGGGATTGGATTTATGTTGCAAACACAAAAACCTGCCAAGTATTTTGCTTCAGTTTTAAAAACAAGCTTGTTTTGAGTAAATATTAATATTGATGAAATAGTATTAGTTCCATTGGCACATTGTTTCACTTATAACATGGGAAAAATGTCTTGTTATGAGTGAAATAAGCCTGGACTTTAACTAGGCCATTCAACCACATTAGTACATTTTGATCTTAACCATTCTGTTGTATTTTTGGCTTTGTGTTTTAGGTTGTGTTCTTCCTTTCTCAACCAGTATCGCCATTCATCTTCCCATCAACTCTGACCAGCTTCCCTGGAATCGCTTCAGTATGATGCTGCCATCACCATATTTCACCTTTGAGATGGTGTGTTAAAAGTAAAATAGCACCTTCTATATATGTCAAAACATTTTATTTGGTCTTATCTGACCAGAATTCTGATAAGGTCAGAGTTTGCTGGAAAAGCAAAGTAAAACCTTGAAACTTGTGGCTCAAGATGAGTTAAATAATGTCATAAACTCTGGCTTGTTGGAAGTGCAACCCCAAAAATTGAAGGATAATCCAGTCCTTTATTTTACATCAAAATACCTCTGAATTAATAAATGGATTTTGCTTTAAAGCCTAGTTCATACGATTGCTGTTGGGAAAATATCTCCATATTGAGTCATTCTTGATTTTTCATCCTGAGGCTTCATTTGCAATGAAAAGCATTAAAAAGAACATGCAACTTTTACCAAACATCATCATATTACACTCGGTAGCAACATGAGGCTTTTTTTATTTGCCAAAGGCAGCAATATATGTTGTTTTGTATGGTTGAAAGTTTCACACTATTTTGAGCAAATATGCTAATGATTAATCATCATGGTGAAACAATTTTCCATCTTAAGGCTTAAAATTATGTTCTTTCTAAACCACATGGGACGTTTCCCTTTGCTTACTGTAAATCTAATTTCTTTCATCATAAAGGTAGCCTTTAAATTTCGTACATTCAGTGTTTTTTTTTTTTCTTTGACAGAAATCAAAAATGCAGAAATTCTAAAGCATAAATTTTATGCAATCAATGCAAAAACCAATGTAAAGTTGCAGTATAATTTACATTTTTTTATTGAGATTTTTTTTATTTTTTTTATTTATTTTTTTGTGAGGCTAAAAGCGCTGGCCAGCAAGCGCGGACTGTGTGCCAGGACATCTCACAGCTCAGCTGCTGCCTGCATTCAGCAGAAGTGTCATTGACACCTCGCTCCATCTCTAAAGATAAGGCAGCTATGACGTTCAGTGTTCCCAGGCTCTGTGTGTGTTAGTCATTATTGGGTCCAAGTGGTAAAGAGCTCTGCAGCAAATTAGCATGCTGACAGCATATGGCAAAATAATCAAAAATCATTCATTTTAGATACAGCTTCCTCTTTTTCAAAGGATTATATTGTTAAAAATGTGTCTTAAATTGTTTCAAAAGGTCCAATAGTCAGTGATTCATTCACTGCAGTGTAATGTAATCATATTTATAGTCATTTTTTCAATTTAGTTATATTTCAGTCATAAAATTTAACTTGTTTTATTGTCACTTATTTCATAAAGCAATAGAGATCCAAATGAAAATAGCTTAACATTATTTACTAATAAAAATCTGAAAAATGGGATGTGCTGATGCAATTCCTTCCTCTTCAATGCTTTATAGAAATTATCTCTCTTTTGTTGAAATTACTCCTCCAACCCTTAAAACTGAAAATTCATCCCAGTTCAAGCTCAGTTAGGTTGGCTGGAGATCGACATCTTGACGAGAAATTCCAATTGGATTTAGGGATGGACTTTGACTAAGCCATTCTAATCCATGAATGCACTTTGACCTAAACCATTTCACTGTTGCTTTGGTTCTATTTTTTTAGGAGTGTTGCATGTGAATGTCTTCTGCAGCCTCAACCAGGTTTGGTTCCAAGACTTGACCTGCTTCTTGCGCCCATTAACTTACAAGTGCCACATTCTCTGTAAAAAGGAAGCATGCCCACAGCATGGTACTACAAACAGAGTTACCATGGGTCTAAATCATCTCACTGAATAATGCTGCCTTTGCCTTTTTGCCTTTTAGTTTACATGGACGGTCATATTTCGGTGGATTTGTAGTTGCCCCATACTTTTTCCATCTTTGAATGTTGGATCAAACAATACTCCCTCTGACATTCAAAGCTTTTAATTTGCTTTCATGACTTAACCCATCAGCTTCTACATAACTTTATTTCTTACCTGTCCATTACGTAACTTGTTTGTCATGAGGCTGTTTTTGTTCACTAATGGTCTCTATCAAACTTATGAGGAACTAATATATTCATAATGAGATGCAATGTGATCTCTATTTGATAGTTTATATAGTTCCAAATTGCAATAAATGTCACAATTTCACAGAAAAAAGTGCTTTAAACTTATTGTATTTCCATTTTGTTGATGAAAAACATCCAACCACAACCTAACCCAAGAGATTATTGGGCGCTAACAACACAGAGAAGTTATGCTTACAATATCAATCAATATCAGGTTGTTTTGTCTCTTCTGTTGATGAACACACTGACAAAAAGGGAGAAGAATTGAAATAACGAAGACAAGTGTGTTGACTCGGTACTGTGAACGCTGTCCTTTCCGGTCCCTGTGGATTGAATCTGCGCTGCAGAAGCTCGTCCTCTCAATCACTGTAATAAGGCTGATCCCAGTCGAAGCTGTGACGGCTCAGGGATTAGGATGTCCTCGTTCTGGTTTGCACAAAGTGATTCTGCTAACAAACTGGAATCCTTCCATTACTGCCCAGTAAACTGTAAACAGGCAATTTAAGGAAACAATATTATACCAATCTAAGGTCCCAAGCTTTGAGGTGTTGATGATTTATAGTAAAAGGCATTGTAGTTCTGAATCAGAGAAGCTGTCAACAGGCTAATGGTATCTCTGGAGGAGCTGCAGGTCAAATAATCTGTTGATATGTCAATTCAACAACAATCCTAATAGCTGCATAATAATACATAGTAAATATATTGATGTATTACAATGGCCCATGTATATCTAAACCTAAACTTGAAATCTGGTGTTTACAGATTCTCCTTTTGTATATGAAGCTTAAATTTTTCTCCTATTAAAAGAGAAACACGAAGATTTATCAGTGGGAAAATCAAGATTCACTTTTAAGAAAGAAATAATTCACATTAAAGTTTTGGGTAACACTTTATTTGAAGGGGTATGCATAAGACTAACAAGACAGTGTCATAAGCATTACATAACACCTTTCATGAAAAGTTTACTCTTTTAATTGACTTTTTATGCACATTTTAATAGAACTTTTCATTAAAATAATAATTATTGACCAAATAAAGCAAAGCTTACACTTTTAATGGACTTTTAATGCAACTTTTAGAGCAAATTTGCATTAAAAGTGTCATTATTTACCGAGTGACGCTTCATGACAACAGTCCTAAACAGTCATGAAGACTCCTTCATTTTCATGACTATGTCATGTTTATGACAGTGTCATGTCAGTCTTATGCACACCCCTTCAAATATGTGTTACCAAGTTTTGTCAACTAAAATGTGAATAAGTTAGTTGAAACAAGCAATTGTCTAGTTGTTTCATGAGTTTCTTTAAATTTTTACCCACAAGAAACAAAAAACTGTTGTGTTCCCTCTTTCCCTCGTTTTTTTCTCACATCCATGTTGCTTTCTGTGCAGAACAGTGAAGCGGCGCTATTTAGTCATGAACATTATTTGTGCTTTCATGGTCACATGAGCAGTGAGCGCACTTCACAATGCTTGGGATGTCCCCGCTTTTAATGGGATGTTTTCTTTTTAAGTGAGCTGTAAAGAGGCATGTCTAATGGAGTCCTATCTCACATTCCTCTCGTTGTGGTGCAGCGATGCGGTCAGCCTCTCGTGCTTTATACAGTAGGTGTCAAATTAAGGCAAAAGTGACAGCATTAATACCTTTAACACAACTAATTGCTGTTAATAAATGAGATATCTTACCGTTTTTCTTCGCTGATCGTTGTCTTCAATCCCCTGACCCAAAACTGACAATTGTGTTAATTACATCTGATGAGGTTAGGTGACACAAATTTACATTTAACTATGTTACAGTGAGAGGAAGAGGATGTCACACCCTCTGAGTCATCAGCTCAGTCAGCACTAATGACTCTAATACTTCCTTGAATTTAGTATTTGACACAAATCTACTTGAGGCTCAACCCAGAAAAATAAAACTGGAGAAAATTATGTAAAAGAGGCAAGATAATGATGTTTTACCATATTTTTTGACCAAACATATGGTAAGTTAAAAGAGCCTGAATAAAGTAATAATGTAACATGTCATAACTCCTACAGGAGAAAATACATAAATGTATCCATAGGTATTTAAATGTGTCATTTCTGATTGTATTCAGGAATTATTAATTATGAAATATGAGACAATTTTTTGACATTTTGAATTTATGATACATTCTGAATGTATTTGATTATTTTATAGTTTCTTTGTCCCCACTCACTGACACTGATGGGTGAAGCATAGAAATAAATTCTTTATTTGCTTCAGCACAGTACTACAACGGATTCAAAAGTAATTATATTTTTGGGGGGGGGGGGGGTAAAAACAAAACAATATATATTTTTAAAATTAAATTTAATATTTCTTTTTATTTCATTATATATTTACCTATATTTCCCCCACAACCCTGTAAAGATAAATGTGTATATACAAAGGGTGAACAGACAGATTTACCTATTTACTCACTGAAGAAAATTTGCATGTAATGTGTCACTATTACTTACTGACACATTAAGTGATTATTTAATTATTTACAGCAAGTGAAATTAATTTTGAACATGTTTTATATGTATAGTTTTAATGTTCATATTGCATCAAACGTACATTTAACTTTATTGTTTGTTATTGACTTTCTGTGTGTTTTAGCATCTAACTTTCTTTATGTGTTCAGTATTTATTCTCTGTTATTTTTATCACTTAATTATATTTATAATTAATATATACACATACAGTGCTATTTACTCATTTATTTATCATACATTTTTTCAAACTTTATTACTTTATACACTATAAAGCACTTATTTATTGAATGGAAGCATCTTTATTACTTGATACTACGATATCTCCTTAATATATTTTGTTTTTTAACATTGGGGAAAAAAATCTAATACGGTGAAAACTAAAATGAGTCTTATAGTTTTTATATAAATGGAGACAGTTTAAATAACATTTCCTGTTTTATTGTGTCCGTCTGTATCTTCTGACCTCTAATACGTGTCTGTTGACGACTCCCTTGTTGTGTCTCAGACATTGTTTCAATGAACAGCATCTCTCAGCTCAATCCAGCATGCCCTGAAGCTCCACTTCGATTTCTTCAAGAATCCCCTTCCAAACAAAAGCTCACATTTATCTCCATAATTGGTCGCAGCATTTAGGTGGATAAAGTGGTTATTACTGCATTCCGTCGTTCACTTCTTCCTCTCCACTGCTCATTTCATCCTATCTCTATTTATTTATTTTTATTTTTTTTTTTATGAAACTGTTGAGCTGGTAAGTTCAATGCAGAGGCACGTATGCACTCTGGAAAGGTAATCTAGCAGCCAGTTGAGCCATGACAAATAGGGACAGCTGGCCTAATTGAATCATTTGAGCTAAGACAGCTCAACTTGGTTATCCCCTCTGCAGCCCGCGCTGATATTAGTGCGGGAATCATTAGCCATGAAATCATGTCTGCTCTCTTCGACTGCATCTTTTATGACATGACAGCCAGCCCGGCTTGTCTCTTTCGCTCTTGCACCAAGAGGAGCCGTTCATCATAAACAGGCAGAGGAGAAGGCAACCGGGGCTGAGTGGGATGTCTTTTTGTCTATTTCTGGGTGCTTGTGCTTATTAGGCTGTTTCGCCAGATGACAAGAGCAGTGCATTGTAGTTACAGCAGAGCCTGAGTGCAAGCAAATGATATTTTCCTCTCTGTCGGATTCAGAATATTGCTTTAGAAGATACTGTCTTTCTTTTTCAGTTAACCCTTTTTATTCCTCTTCTGTCAGCCTTTAATGAGGCACAATTACATCGATTGAGGCCATTTAAGAGTAATGCAATCAGGTTGAGCATGATGGGCTCCGGCGGAGGATTAGTGGGCCCCTAGGTGGAGGAAAACAGGGATACCGCATGTTCTGAGAGCCCTCTGGTGTCACAGCCTGTTTTCTGTACTTCTCGCTGCAGGTGCTCACAAAGCATCCCGGGAAACGTTAGAGAAGAGAGGGAGAGAAAAACCACAACAAGGAGAACAAGGGAGCAAATATGTACGAAACAAATGGAAAATTATTCAGTTATTTGAGTTTTATATGAATAGAGCAATAGCTTCTTATAGTATTTGCTGCAATGAGATCAAATGTGAAAAAAGTTCACTGGTACAGCAAGATTGTCCCCTCAATGGATGGTCCTTGTGCTCTACCTAATAATGGACATCCATTCCAGAGAGATCATGCCTGGTTTAATGGAGCTCATACTGGGGATACTGTGCAATGTTCAGGCCCATTTCCTTTTGACTCACATTGCAAAGGGGGTGGCATGACCCCAATGAGACGGCTGCTTTCCCCAGGTGGCAGTGAGCGATGCTCTTCTGCAGAGGAGGAGCAGGTGACCGAGGAGACCCCTCTTCACCCGCCGGGTTGGGCTGAAGAAATAGACGTCCACATGGGCTTACCAAGTCTCAGCAGCACCCTTCAGCCCCCTCGGGGTCTCATGCCCACTTTCAAGGAAATTTTGACATAAGCAATTATTGAGCGTTAGGAAGTGACAGGTCTGTTCTAGGTTTCAAGCAGGCATGCAGAGTGGAAGCCGACTGACGACTACCACTCCAGTTAAGCCAGTCCACCGAACTAACTGAGCTGTGTCTGTTTTCTTCCCCTCAGGGCTTTTTAGATGAGGTTCCTCCCCCTCCTCTCTCTGGATGTTTACACATCATTAGGGTCTCTCTGTCTCATCTCTACTCCATGTAGTCCATGGTGATACAAACAACAATACAAATAGACAAAGTGATACAAAAGGAAACAATGCCACACATTTTAACATGCTGGTAAAATGTTCTAGAGATAAACTGGAAGTTCCACCCTATTATTGTGATTTTAAATAATTTTATTTTGCAATCGGTATGTATGTATGTATACATACATACATACCGTGTGTATGCAGTAGGTGGCATACATACTTTATGCCACCTACCGCATATATCTCTGCCAAGAAATCTTTCATGAAAGTCTGAAAAATACGGCCTGTATTTGTATTCGGTGAGGTCTATTACCCCTAAATAAAATCCAGCCCAAATAAATGCCTTCATAAGTCACATAATTAACAAATAGAGCCCATCTGTGGGCAATTTAATCTAAGTATGAATCCAGCTGTTCTGTGAAGGCCACAGAGCTTTGTTAGAGCACATTAGCGAGCAAATAGTTTGAAGACCAGGCAGATGGGTCAGGGATAAACTGGTGGAAATCTTTAAAGCAGTGACAGGTTATAAAAAAATATTTCAAGCTTTGAATGTATCACAGAGCAATGTTTAATATGCCATCCCAAAATGGCAAGGGTATTACACAATGCAAGCTTCAAGACATGGCCGTCCATCTAAACTGGCCGGCTGCAGGCAGACCTTTCACACCCATCGTAGCTCTGGAGATGGGAGAATCAGCCTAAAAGACAACCAATAGTCATGTACTCCACAAATCTCACTTTAATCAAACTCCTAAGTACAATGACTACATGATCCTCACTGTAAAGTAGAGTGATGCAGTTTCTTCAACAGATACAAGACGAATTGTAAGAGCTAAAAATAAAAATAAAAACTGTTGGAGGCTACAGAAGACTTGAGATTGGAGCTAGTGACACAATCCGATTGTTTAGAGCAAAGTGTTGTCATGTGTTAGGATTAACCTCCCCATTCAATCTGACTGGCATGCAGTTATTTACCCAATAAAACTAAACATTTTACATCTGCAGCAATGTAAAAGCTGGGAAAGACATTTTCCAGAAGAACTACACCCCTGCATGCAGTGAAAGCCAGATGTAAGGTATTGTCTCAGATGGACTGAATAGAAATCATCAGCACTATTTATATTTTTATAGGTAAAAGGATTTTTGAATGCGTTCTGAAGGCATCTTTTTTTACTTCACTACTTTGTGTTGGTCACAAAATTTCAACAAATCTTGAAGTTCGTGGCTGCAACTGCAACAAAACCAAAAGAGCCATACATACTTTAGCAAGATATTGTATTTCATAAGTACCATATATGAATTTCCGCTAACAGTTTTAGAAAATTATGTATTTTATATGTTTTAATTCCAATAACCTGGACCTCACTCTAAAGTACTTCTACTGGTTTTGCTGAGTTTTTTGTTAGACTTCGTCTATTTTAAAGGAAAGTCTGTCTCCTTAAAAAGAAGCTGAAGCATCTTAAAAGAAATGTGAAAATCTGACTTCTGAAAGGAAAAAGTAGCAGCAGGAAAGTGTGTTGTGTGGAAGACACGATAGACAACACTGGTAATGAAGCATTGGCAGAAAGCGATAATTATTTTAATTAATGATAATGATTTTAATGATTCAACATTTTGGCTAATTGATTATGATTGATTGCACATTACCAAACAAGGAAAGTGAATCAGGGAGGTAATCAGGGAGATGACAGCACGGGTCAACACTACAGCGTGACGGAACATACACTACACATGCTAATCAGACCAAGAGAGACGGAGAGAGGGAGCAGCAGAGACGGGCAGATGGAGGCAGGGAGGATGAGTGGAGCAGGAAAGTGGATTAAACGAACTTAAAGATAAAAATGCCAGACAACAGGAAACATTTGAAAAACATTCTCTCTCTGCTTTGTGTTTCTTTGTCGGTCATTTGTGCAGGATTTTAGGCACTCTTCAAATGTTGAAGTACCTCAATGTCGGGAAGGAGGTCCTCCATCTTCTGCTTCCTCATCATATCATACAGGACTGACCTCTGACCCAGACAGTGATTAACATTTGAGGCTGGTGTTCCTCTTCTCCGTCTCCTCTTCCTGTACTTGTCACAAGGATTTTATCGCTTCTCAGGCTCCCCACTCCACCTCCATCATCAGCTCCTATTGTCTAAACCTTTAAACCTCTCTTATAGCCAGTGGAGTTTGTAACATGCAAATTTCATGCAGAGGTGGTGCGTGGCATGGTGGAGTGTCCTGGCCTTTGAACTTCCACACCCACCCCCACACAGTTTTCTGTCCATGGGTGGACAGGGTTTGAGTTTAATTAATGAAATGTATGATAATGTGATTTCTTTAATAGAATGACAAAGTCTAATGGTGTTTTGTGATTATGATTAATATGGCTCTCTGGTGGGAGAGAGCATCAGCCAGCCGCTAAATGAGGACCTCAGCTCCCTCGGTTCCAGTGCTGGACACATTTCAGCTTCGCCTTGGATTTCTTAGCTCAGACAGTGCAGAGCGTTTTGCGGCTCAGTGCTTTGTAAAGACAGTTTAAGATTTTGGAGAGTACCTGTTCTGATAACTCACAATACATGGATCAGTGCAATTGTACTTTAACAGAAAGAGTCCTCCTACTAGACATGTAAGATTGTAGAGCAATGTTGAGTTTTTGTCCTGTTTTATCACCTTCACTTCTTGTTTTTTCTTGGTTACATTAGCTTTCTGTAGGTGTGGGTTTTTTTCCCCGCCTATTTGTCTCACCTTCACTGAATTGGCACTTCTATGTCACATTAATAATCCATCCAGCCATCGTCCTGCTTACCTAGTTGGGTGGGTATGAGGTCGCTGAAGAAAACCAGACCTCTTTTTCCACTGTGACTCTTTGCATCTCATTCTGGTTGATCCCTTAGCCCTGGAGATGTTTTTCAGTGAAACCCTAACATTTTTGTTGCAAGACTCAAGTAATCAGAGTGTCTTACCCCCAGCACTTTTTGAAACCAGGTCTCAAAGTTAAAGTTTCCCCCGCGCACGTGCGAAGAACTTCGCAGGTACGAAAGCATACATGCACAGAACACACGGCTACAGGATTTGCTCAACATATGCAGATAGTAAAGAAAATAGTGGATAGCATGGTACTTAATCATTTCGGTTCACCACATCTTTTGATGTGAAACGTATTTTTTCAAAATGAGGTAGAGGTTTAGGATCAAAGTGTATATAGTTCCCTGGCATAACAACTTCGGCTGATTTAAGGTGTCTTGGCAAACTTGTCTAAACGTGGAACTTTTCTTCAATCAACATTTGAAAATACTGGCATTATCCAGACAGCAGTCTCATGTAAACACATTCTTAGACCCATTCTGGATAGAATCACACCATTTGCAAAAAGCAAAGAGCTACCCTGAGATTTCCAGACCAGAGAGTTCCTCTTCTCCATGACAATTACCTTCAGATTCTGTGTGTGAAGAATACAAACAGAATCAGGCATGATGATGAAGTTCAATCCCCAAACAAAAGCTTGACTTTGTGCTGAGTCGTTATACAACGTTGGTTGTATAACAACCAGATAGCCCTTGAAAAGTCTTCTATATTCCTGTAGCCCCTGAATTCCTGTCATAGCCGAAGTTAGCCTTCTGTATCCACAAATGCTGCTGTCCTTCTGTCCTCCTGATACCTGTCAGCAGGTAGGAAGTCCACAGTCACCAGTTACCTTCACCATTACAGCTGGTGTCTACTGGTAGCTATATTTGTTTGATTTAAAATATAACAAAAAAAGCTAAATCCAAGCAAATCTGTAATTTTTTCATGGCACAGTTTGTGTGATTTCTGCTGAAAAACTTAAGCTTTAGCTTTATAACCAAGAAGTAACTCGTATCTTTACCAGGTAATTAGACGTTCTAGATCAAAACACTCGTCTCCTGACACTTTAAATCACCACCTGTCTGAAGGTTGCTTGAAGGACTCGTGCAGCCATTGTCTGCAGAAATAGTAGGCCTAAAGGAAGAGATTCACCACAATCGTTTGTCACACTGATATTTGGTAAATGTGATAATTAATACTGTAATTTCACTAAACCCACTCTGTGAGGTCCGTAATTAAAACTGATGTACCTACTTAGCGCACCAAGCATCACAGGTGGGCCCAAATTAATCTGCAAATAGAGCTAAATTGCCTGTGCTTAGCGTTTTCGTCAACATCCCTCACTTTGGGGGGAAGAATCGGTAATTAATTCTGATATAACAAAGCCATAAATTTGAGGTTAAACGCAGCCTTGACAACAGACGCGATGACAGCAAGAGACCTCATCTAGACATCCCAGATGGGATCCAAGAGTCCGCTTTCTCCCAAGAACTTGGCTGAGACTTCTTTTGACAACTGTTAGCTACAGTAAACACAATAGCAGACATTCAGAGGCAGAATCTCTTCTACTTCCCTGTTCAAGTCTTTTGGGGAACATTTACATAAATTAAATTGAAAGCCACCTTTGGGGATGCAGAATAAAAACTGAAATAATTGCGTCCGGACAGAAGCCAAATCAATGAGTGCATTTTTAATTTCGGCATGCAGGGAAGTGAAGTTGTATTCATACAGTGGTGGAAAAGTACATGCAGTTACAGGTTTTTCATACTTCTGCAGTACCTCAACAACAAGCCAAGGGTAGTTTGATAAGTCAAACTCACATCCTGTTTCAGTTAAAAAAAAAAAAAAAAAAAAGCAAATCACTCTTAAAGGTTTCATTTTTAGATTTACAATAAAAAGTTCCCTTTTCTATTCAAAAGTTTGTCCAGCTGAAACTACATGATTATAGTTCAAGTAGATAGTTTGCATTTGATAGAAGAAAATGGAGATGAGTTTCATTTTAGGGAGATAAATTGTAGAATAGTCAATGTTATGAACTGAAAGCCGCTGAAAATGTGAAAAGGTGTCAAATGATAAACAAAAGTAGGCAACATGCATCAGTGTTAATTAGAAAACATGGGCCTGATTTTATTTCATTTTATCTATCAGTTTGTAAGGGGTCACAACAATACTTCTATGGCTTTGGGTCTCTGGTGCACAAATGGAGAAAGCAGAAGTTTCTGAAAAATCCCAGACTAGCATCTGAAACACGGCAGGCCTCACTTTCATCATGTAAAATAAGAGTCCATGATTCAACGACATTAAAGAGAAGGAATAAACTGCATCTATTGGCTGCGTCTGATGAGCCATTGAACTCTGATCCTTAGCAGACAATCCTGAAGGAGAGTCAGTTTGTGACTTCAATCTTAGCCACACTTGGACGATGTAGAAGGACAATAATCTGAAACACAACAGCAACTGTGAATAGTTAAAAAAATAAGCAAAGGTTTTGGACTGGACTAGTTAAATCCAATCCAATCAGGGAATAAAGTTAAACAAAACCTCCGGTGTGACTATCATAGAATAACCCTGCAAAAAAAGAGTGGTAGAAATTTCCTTCACAGTGAAATAAAAGTGCCAGTTATTGCAAATGCTTGATGAATGTTGTTGCTGTCCAGGGTGCCAGAAGTTAGGAGGAAATTACTTTTTCACATATTACCAGGATAGTGTGGATAAATTTTTCCTTCAATAAATATTTATCTGATATTCTACATGTTTGATTATGTGAAACATTTTAATGAGACAAAAAAAAAGAATTGTTTTTTTCTTCACAAAACTGTTTTTAGTTTTGCAAATTACCCAAATCAAAATATAAACGACAAGCACAAAGATAATACAAAGTTAAACTAAACTGAAAAACTCTCACTATCAGAGATTTCTTTTATTTGTTTTGGACAGAGCAAAAACTGGCTCCTGGGGTATTGTTGAGGGAAAACGCAGAATTAAACTAAACGACAGTCAAATCAAAGTAATAATCACATATTTATGAATATTTAATGCGGTCATGGCAAATAAGGCGAGTAATTAGGACTTTCCGTGATTTAGTAAATTGTTATTTCATGTTAATGAGAGATCTTCAGCTTTTTCCCGATGAATAATTCATAAAAGAAGCCCAGAAAGTTTTTTTTTTGTGTGTGTGGAACGAATCAGGAAGTTTTCTGTTGATCAGACTTGCACACGTGTGCAGAGACGCACGACTGCACAGCTTTGTTTCACTTCTTATTGCTTTTGTTCAGCTTGATCCTTGATACTTCTGGAAATGGCAACATTTTTTATGTACAAGGCAGCCGGCTCTGAGTAGTTTTGGACGAAGAGGTGATACTGGCATCACACACAAGCGCCTGTTCATGGCCATTTTTGCTCAACAAGTATCCAAAGAGGAATAGTTTATAAATTCAAAAAAGGGGGAGATAAACTGGTGAGATGGAAGACAAATGTGCCACTGGCTGTCGAACGTTTCCAGAGTGCCAGGATTTTGTTAGTGATCGGCGGACAGAGGAGATCCTGGCTGACTCGAGGGGTTGAGGGGGGGATCTCTTTCTAAAGGGGTTAATGTGAAGGCGGGGGGAGAGGATGTGGGTGGGGCAGGAAGGGCAGCGAGTCAGAAAACAAGAGCAAAACAAATCTGTGATCTGGAACTCTGAGAGCAGCCACTCAGGAGGGATTAATGAGAAGTAGGAGGCTGTGAAATTATGTGCCCTTTGAGTGGGGAGAATGGCCCTACCCGAGCGTGGCCCTGAAATGAGGTGAGACAAACTTCACCTGATCCACAATTAATGGCATCATGCGGATGGGTGACACTGAGGAAGGAGGAGGGGGAAGAAACGCACAGTTCACTTTGTGGAAATTATCACCCCTCGAAAAGAGGCAGCCATTGGAAACCAGGGGTTTAGCAAGGAGGGGGAAAAAATTCTACGCGTGTCTTTTTATTTTTTCTTCTAGAAGTGCACACAATGAATAAAGCGTGGAAAGATTTAGGCAAAACGAGGGGAGAAGATAGTTTTAAGACAAATAACAGAATGGAAAAATATAAATAAGGAGCAAAGGAGTGAGAGACAGAAGGGGGGGAAATGAGGTGGAGTTGATTGCACAGAGGGTGAAGAGCAATAACAGGAGCCCGAATGATTAAGTGGTGTTAGGGACCAGGAACACTTGTTTGCAAGGACAATCTTTGTGTGCTTTTGTTGTCTGCCGGCCGCCTTTATCTTTGTGTAATTCTCCGTCTGATGAAATGTGTTTAAAGAGATGAATTGGGATCGGAGGAGCCGTCCTGACATGATTATGAGGGATTCATCTGCAGCCATCTGCCACCGTTATGAAGGGAGGGATGGGTGGGGGGAGGCTTGTGGAGAGATAGAAAGGGAGGGAGGGAAGTGCAGACCTTCTGTTCGGGAGTCTTGCCACAGAACCACCATTACACAAGCCTCTGGCTTCCAGTTTATCATGGAGACTTCCTTTATCCTCGTATGTGAAGGTGAGCTTCAGATCAAATAAAAAACAGGAAGTCCTCCATTTATCAGTAGAGCACAATAAACCAAAAGGTATTGTATGTCCTTATATGAAATGCTGTCTTTTTGTCATATTGTATATTATAGCTGGTACTCAGTCTGCAACATGCCAATCAAAAGGGCCCTGCAGAGGACAGTGAGGGGAACTGAGTTTAATAGTATTGTCTTTATGACTACTATTATCACTGCTAAATGTAAATTTAAATATCCTTCTATAATCATATTTAATATTGACTTGATAGACAAAAATAACCTTTTAGAAGATGGTCAGGGAAGCCATGATTATTAATCTTAACATGATTTATTGTAAAACTAAACATTGATGCTCCCCAAAAAACTTTCAACTTAAAAAAAAAAAATTCCATCTACTTATTGGGTTTTACATCTATGTCTTGATTAAAGAAGATGATTCTGTGTGCCTTTGTATGAACTGAACATGATTTGCTGGGGGCAGTGGCGTGGCCAGCAGCTTTGCAGGAGGGGTCATGGCCATCCCTGACCTCCCATTGGAGGTGCCATTGAAAACGAATCTTGCTTCTTCTTAATATTGTCATATTGTGGCAGACCACCAGAGAGCTTGATTTAGAATATGTTTATGGCCCTTGCCATCTCCATGGAGTGTACAAGTGATGTTATTCTGTGTTATTCTGTCAGACTCTTCCACAATTTTGTATATTATTAGTTGGATAACATAGCATATTGGCACATCCGGTCCAGTTGCTAAATGGTAGACAAGAGGTCGTGCAGAGGATTATGAGGGAAACTGTGATTATTAGCTTTAGCATTAGCTTTATAGATATAATTAGCTCAGAAGAATCAAATAGTGTCCCTTTTTTAATATTGCATATCATCTTTTACTGTTCTGCAGCTGGTATTCCAGCTGCAATATAGCAAACAAAAGGGCCCTGCAGAGGGTAGTGGGGGAGTAGATATTATTAGCATAATAATTAGCATTATGGGTGCTAACCCTTAAATCAGTGCATATCATTGTGTATTTTGCAGCTACTACACCAAATCCAACATGATTAGACAAATCATGTTGTCTAATCATAATTTGTCTGAAATCATGATTAGATTTCAGACAAAAGCTATATTTCAGTAAAATTAAATGCTTTTTCTCCATTAGTAAGGTGAGCTGAGAGAGAGCCGTCAATATGATGAACTGATGTATTTTACATCATCTATTTCTCTAAAGGTTTCACTAATCTGTTAGCCATCCAAGAGAAGTGCTGTGTTGTTACTTTTGTAGTATATAAGAAGCAATGAAACATGAAATTGATTTGAGTCGATATTTTCCAGGTACTACTTGTATTAACTGTGTTCCATCGTGATAAAAATAGCACCTTCAGATTCAGTCTTGTTCACACACCAGTTGGAGAAGAGGGCACAGCAGATGGGTCCGTTGCTCATCACAATGTCCACTTGTTCTAAAGGGGAAAGCGGGGGCCTCGGACAGCATGTCTTAAGTTGTGTAATCAGCTCTTAGTGTCACAAATAAAAATCACGCGCTTGCTTTTTTTTCTCAGGTTGTTTTTTTGTTTTTTTTTCTTTGCCATCTTGTTTAAACTGAGACATTTTCTGGCACCACTAAATGTAAAAAAAAAAAAAAAAAGAAAGAAATTGCATTTCACAGACCAATGTGGTGTCATGAGAAAATAAATCACTTCTTCTTACAAAGTGTTGCTGCTTTAACAGCATCTGGCTCCCAGTTTGTCACAGAATCATCTTTGTGAATTGACAGCTGTTCTGATTTTTTTTCCCCTCTCCCAAAAAAAAAATCAAGTAGTTCTCCTGTGTTTTAACAAAGCAGCCTCATTTCATTCTCTTCCACTTTACAACTCAACCATCTCTTCATATTACAGGTCAGCGCTGCGGTGCTTAATTATGTGCCGGCTGCTTGGGGGCCTCTAATAACCTGTCATTGAGGGGAATTTGAATGTCACACCATTTTGTTGGGCCCTAATGGCAGCAGGCAGATCCACTGATGAGCCGTTTTGGGACAATTACAGAGGATATTCAAATCACAGGTCCTGGGTGTGTGGCGAAGAAACGGTCGCGCACACAGCCTTGATAGAGGCTCAGTCCAAACCCAGTACATGCATGAACACGTGCACGTCCACACTTGTTGTATCTTGACCCTGCAATCCACGTCCTTTGACACACATAGACGCTATCTCTCCCCCCCGTCATTGCTGCAGCTCAAACTGTTTCACTGTAGCCTGAAAGCTTTTATTATCCATCTAATCCAGCGATGTCATCAAGCCGGGAAGATATGCATATCATGAATTATTTTGACACTGGGACCTTTTAATTTTCACCGGCAATATTTCATCCCACCAATCAGCGCCTGGAGTGGTTGTCGCCAGGCGGACATAGTGGTGTCAGAGGACGAGACCCCCCCTCACCCCCCTCCTCCTTTCCATCACTGCCACAGAGAGGATCCAAATCTTCCAGGATACTGTAATGAGTTAGGGCCACAATTGTGTGAGTGTGAGTGTGTCTGCATCTCATCAAGGCCCCATGCAAACTGCAGGAGGCAATGCACAATATGAGGAATGACATGTTATGATGAAGACTCAAATACTTTTGACATAATTTTTAAAAGTAAGACAGCCAAATTCATAAGCTACTGGCTCAAGTTGCACTTCAATATTTCAAAGTCAACCTATATCAAGTCGTTGGAAACTAAATATGCTGAGTTACAAGTCAGCGCCAGACTCTACAGACGTTCGCCTCTGCACGGTTTTGTTATCCAGTTTTCAACTTAGAAGTTGAATTACATAAACTGAACTCTGTGAAGTTCAAAATGGCCACAGAGTTAATCTCACAGCTTCAGTCTGCGTTGCTTGAAATCGAGTACAAAAGTTATGGTGATGAGTTTGATTTTGGCCGCTGTAGGTGCTTCTTCAAAAATCATTGTTGGAATAAAGAGGTTCCTCTGAAAGAGAACTGGTTCATATTTGTATTTTTAGTAGGTTAGAACATCACCACCGTGATTTTCCTTGTCTCTTTAAAAAAGTCGGCATCATCATCACCAGCAGATTATTCAAAATGCTGCTGCCAGACTCCTGACCAACACCAGGAAAAATTGATCAAAGCACATAAACTTTTAAATTCTTCTATTAACTTATGAAGCACCAAAGGTTTTTGGGACAAAATATGTTTC
This sequence comes from Brachyrhaphis roseni, assembly GCA_903066815.1. Taxonomy (NCBI): domain Eukaryota; kingdom Metazoa; phylum Chordata; class Actinopteri; order Cyprinodontiformes; family Poeciliidae; genus Brachyrhaphis; species Brachyrhaphis roseni. The sequence goes on along the minus strand of CAEFZY010009304.1, from coordinate 45,611 downwards.
ATGAGTTTTAATTTTGGATTTAATTTACTGAATTGCTTGAATTGTTTGGTGATATTCTAATTTATTGCATTCCATTTGTGTTTAATGTTAAGGTTAAGGCTATCTAGCTGTAAACTAAGAGGCATGGCATTCCCTCACCGCTGCCTGCAGTGTGAATGTGCGGAGTGCTCTGTGTAACTCACCCAGCTCCCAGTAGAGCGGGTATTATGTGAGCAAATTGGATGCTCAAACAGTCAGTCCGTGACCTTCCCTCATCCTGGATGTTGACCCCCGTATAAAGAGAGACATTACATCTCGTTACACAACAACACGGCCCCAGCGCCTTACCGCAGATAAAGAAAAATGTCTCAATTAAATCTTCACCGGGGCCCCTCCGTCGAAGAGTTATCACCGCTCTGGCAGGGCTGATCGCTTACACTCACACATCCTCAAAAGTTATTTGACATAAATTGCAGGAGTCACATCATTTCCTGCCACAGTCTGAGCGGGATTTACGGCTGATCCCATTGACTGGGAGCTGAACCTTCAATAAAACTCCTCAGGAGACTCACCTTATCTCCTCTGCATCCTGGCCCCATCTTCCCCGAGTGCAGATTAAACATGCAAATACACGCAGGTGGGAGGGTGATACCGAAAACACGTTTATGCACATGGAGCTTTCTGCAGGCAAGTGGCCTGATATGAGGTGGAGGCATAAATGAGGCTGATTGAGTTTTATCAGCAGGAGGAAGAGTGAAAAGGAGGCTCTGCATCGCTGCTTATCGGAGAGTCGGAGAGGAGGGAAATTATATGAAGGCTTTTATTTGAAAATAAGAGGCGAGGGCTGCATGTGCCTTGTGTGAACATCGCTAGAAATCTTTAAGAGAGAATGAAGGACTGAAACAATCAAAGTACCGAGGAGAACATTAACCACTGAAGTATTGTAATTGAGAATAAAGTCAGAAAATGGCTACAACTTGGCAATTCTTTTAATGGAGTTTCAACCCAACATGTTAAAAACCTATAGCCAAGCATCGTGAGTTTGGTCTGGATGGCTCACTTTCTACTCTGCCGTCTTTCTGTCTCTCTCTAGTGGTGGAGTGCAGGAAATAAATTTCAGAAAAGTGTTTGAGCACACTGGTTCATTTATGCTTCATGCTAATAAATACTTTCAGGACTCTGAAGGTATTATCGCTGGCACTGCTGTGTGTAAAGTCTTCTAATACCTTCATCTTTTATTGCATACACTGAACATTCACATTTATTTTGAGTGTAAAAAGTGGCCAAATTCTTAAGTTTTGGTTGAACTTCCCAATTAAACCTAAAGTTTTAGAAAAAAAAAAAAAACACCCTTCTGGAAGTCCAGAGGGGTCAGAATTGAAACTAAACAAACATCCAGATGATGCAGAAACTGAGTAAAGGCCTTCTCCGCAGCTTGGCACAGGATTTCATTGGAGCCTCAGAATCAGCAGCATCAGTGGCTCCAGGGCTTCCAGCTGGACTTGGCGCCTACCTCTGCCTGCCTACCAGCACCTCGGCTGTGTGGGTGTGTGTGTGTGTATGTGTGGGATTTAGGGGGAGTGGTAGGCAGGCCACAGGATTGCCCCGAGGCACCGCGATTATGCACCAGCAAAGAAAACAGAATTTTCTCTCCTCTCTCTCTCTCTGCGTGGGGAATGCTCGCCACCCTCAGCAGTCTGATTTGAGACTTAGAGAACGACTGGATGGCAGCGATGTGAGGTCAAAGTATGCCAGACAAACGAAACAAAAGATCAACAGCGACAACCAAAATTAAAAGCCGGCACCGTTTCTCTTATTTCAATGTTTATCATCGCTCGCATTAACAGTGTACAGGAATCTACAGCTTTTAAAATCTGCACAGGTTATATTACATCTGCCAAGTTTGTACACAAGAGGTTACATTTTCGAGGATTTTGTCAGAGGCTCTTTCTCGATATTACCGCTGAGGCAAATGACAAAAAAAAAAGAAATCTGAACAGGTTTCAAGTATTTTCTTTGCAAAATGAGCTGAAATACTAAAAACAAACATGCAACAAAGATTAACTGCAACGTGGACAAATGAAGAAGAGAGTAATACTGCTGACATATGCACGTCCCGCTGACGTTAGTCTGCAAGGTGTTGTTGACCTATGATGACATTAAACAGAAAAAATTATTGCTTTTCAAAACATGGCCACCACCAGTTTTGCTTTTCTCTGCTGTTTTCTCAGTTTGAACCCAACCAAACGTGACGTCTCCGTACCATGAAAGACGGAAAGTGGCCCGGTCAGCACTGGATGTAATAACTGTTAATGACACAAGTCAGAATAATTAAACCTGAGGTGAAATTCAGGAGATTAAAAAGAAACACCAGCTGCTACGAGCTCTTGTCGTAATTTGTGACCTACAATAAAAGCCAGAATTATTCAAACTAAAAGTAAAATAACAAAAAAAAAAGAAAAAAAAAAGATCCTTCACGTCAGGGAATGAGGCACCATTTACAAAATATACATCTCCTCCACAGCGTTTGTGTGAGTCCTTCGAATGTGAGAGTGCGCTCCAACATGATCGCTGCTTTAAGGACACTGCTGGCTAAGCTGTCATGACAATACTGCGAAAAAATGGCCAAGGAATTCAAGGAAACACAGGGAAATATTTACCAAGCAGGTGGCTTCATCATGCAGAGCTGTGGTGTTACTAACAGATCACAGCCCAGGTTGATGTGAAGGGCGAGGCTGAGAGCAGAGGTAGCATCATCAATGAAGGACCACTAACAGAGGAGAACCTTAGAGAGGTTACCTGCATAAGGTTACCTTGGATAGATTTACATTTTCTAAAGCAATCAAACACATTAAAAGGGTGTAATGAGCGGCATCTAAATACTTAAAAAATCATCTAAAAGTTTAATTATTTTAGTAATTCAATTTAAAAAGTGAAATACATTGTATAGTATCTGGATTCGTCACACCTCATTTTGATGACTTTGGCTTACAGGTAGTAAAAACACAAAATTCAGTTTGTCTGACAATTTTTACAGCATATAGGACCAATATGTGCTGTTTCATTTAATTTTGATGCGGAAATTAAATGCTACAACCTAAACCAGGTGAATACTCTCAGTCAAGTGAAATAAAACTTGTCTAGAGCCGCAAATATTAAATGAACTGATGGGGGAAAAAAAACAACAAAGAAAGAATTGTACAAATACCTGCAATAGGAAAATCTTTTACTTTTATATATATATATATATATATATATATATATATACTAAAAACAAACATGCAACATATAAAAAGTCGATTCCCTTGAGAGGAAGGAAAACGTATGGTGGAAGATGTTGCAGGGATAACTACAGTCTGGAGAGGATTGGAAAGTAAAGCCCATTCCTTAGATTTGAATATTTACAAGGTCTGGACTGAAGTGGAGTCAGAACTTTACACAGATAGGTCTTGAGCTACGACTGACTGTCAGTGAAGTCATGTGCTGGTGTTGGTCTTCTGTGTTTTATGAAGTCCAAAGTCAGCACAGACATCTACCAGAAATATTACAGCAGTTCCTGCTTCCACTGCTAAGTTTTGTAACATTAATTTAATTTAAAGCAGAACTTTCATGCTGTAATTCGAAAAAGAACGAGCCATGACCAAACTGAGAGGCTGACATTTGCGTTTTAAAAGAATTTAAAAAAAATTAATCTAATGTAATATTATAATATTTAAGAAAACAGAATTTTGGGTTTTCATTAGCTGTAAGCCAGAGTCATCAAAGCTAACAGAAATAAAAGTTTGAAATACAGCCATGTGAAATGAAGCTTCACTTTTTAAACTGAATTACTTCATTAAATTAACTCATAGATGACATTTGGATGTATCTAGATGCCCTTCACCAATCAGCCAAAACACTCATAAGCTGTGATTTAAAAATCACAATTCAGTCCAACGCATGGGAGCCGGCAGCTGAATAAGCAGCGGTTTCTGCTGGTGTCTACTTTTTTCTGTGAACTAACAGCGTTTGCTCAGGGCTCTCAAATCATTTGCTTAAAGTATGAATAAATAATTACAACTAACTCTCAAAAACCACACAAATTATTTGTGGACGTAGGCAACGGGCGAGATTGGCACGTAGCATGCTGAAAAGAACAAACAAAACGTGACTGAAAATGTGACAAATTTAAAGGTTAAAGAATCTAATGAGGAAATATTGGAATAGATGGAAGGAAATGAAGAGCTGAACTCATGCACAGAAAGAGATGAAACTGAACCTCCCATTTATCTACTAGTTCAACATAGCATTACTCATTTCCAGGAAGCTATTTGGTTCTGCTGGATATAGAGTCCTTTGGCTATGTCCTCTAGATATCTGCAGTTAGTTTATAGTTGTGAACAGCCTTGTTGTGGGATTTGTAGCCTAATATTTGCACATGTTAAAGTTATTGCATGTTCCAACTGGCAGTCCAGCACATGTGCTGTTGAGAGGGGAACCTAAAACTAGTGACGCAGGTGAAAACCGACACTATGCTGAGTGAGACGCGGGAAGCTGTCACCAGTAGAATGAACGTGTCAGGAAGTTGGCGGCCGTGCTGAGCCAGCCCAGGCCGTCTGTGACCGACCCCACCCGGGTGACGGCCTTGTCCTGCTCCTGCGATGGACTCTCGTCCTCAGGTAGGTAATCTGGGATGTCTGTGTTCTCCTCCACCAGGACTGACGCGTCCTCCTGGAATGGTACCATCAGCTGCAGCAAAGACAGAGAGCGAAACGCACAGAACACGGAGAGTGATTTGTTTACAATAATCGATGTGATTTTCTAAAAATAATATCAGCTATAGTAAACAGTTGATAGCTTAATAGGGTCACAGTGAAGCCAAGAATCCTCAACTGTATTTACAAGACATGATTGAGGTTTGACTGACCCCTGCTGGCCACATGATGCGTTGTTACAAATATTCCCTCTGTGCGTGTTTAAACTGCAGGAACCAAGCGCCAAATCAGTTTACCAGAACATTATGTTATCACTTATAATTTTAATATCATTGTGGACAATATTAATACCATAAAGGACTCATTGTAATACAGTTTGTTGCCTATTATACTGGATGAATAGAGTTTAACTGCAGTAGATAAGGAATTAATCAATTAATCAGGTGAAAAGTTAAAATGAGTTAATAATTTACATTCTGATGATCAATATTTTTTGAAGTACAATTTTGTTTATAAAAACATCAATTGATTTTATTTATGGTTTCGGTTATGTGTAGTTTTTATTTCCTTTATATTGATTGCTTTTGTATTTTGGCTGTTGTGTTTTAAGTATTTTAGAAGGTATAAAATTAAAGTTGATTAGTCTTTTAGGGAGTGAGAACTTGCATTGTTATGCAATTATCTATATATTTCTTGAAAATGGTCTTAAAGCAACAATACTGGTTAACTCAATAATTTCTGGGACAATTTATCGTCCAGAAACTTTTGTTAGATGCCCACCAGTGACACTAAGTCACAAAGCGGGGTGGAAGCCCATAAGTGGGAATATTTTCCAGTAATAAAGCCATCTCATGATTTTCATGAAGCAAAAAATATCATGGTGAAGATCTACCCCAGAAAACAACCCTGATATTGATATAATAGTATTTGTTCTTATGTATTTCTACTGATCCAGCTGGAATATTTTCTACTCAAGGAATCATTTTCCCAAAACACATTTTTAACCCTGGCACACAGTTTTGTTCCTTTCCTCTGTCAAATGTAAAATCAAGATGTTTATGTAAACAGAGAACTTCTCATATTGATGCAACACATCTAACACACTGACCTATCATCTGACTTCCTCTGTGTGGGGGGGGAGGGGGGTAACTTTATGTAAAGCAGTTTGAGTAAACAGTGCAACTTCCCAGCTGTCCTTACCTCTCCGCCGTCCTCCGTCTTCACCACCTGCTGAGCCTTCATTACTTTGGTGGAGTTAATTGCTGTTCCCAATGCCTGAGAGAAGACATTCAACGACATAAAATTAATCTATCCAATTATATTACACAGAGAATCAGTCCCCCCCCACCACATAAATCGAGGGTAAACTTGAGTTGTTATCCATTTCAAAGGGAATACCTCAGCTTTAAGGTCGGAACGGATACGGACAACGCATCGCTTCACGGCCATCTGGAAGGTGAAACTGATGACTCCTCGTATCTTTAGCAAAGCCTCCTCACACAGGCTCCTTCGAGTCTGATGAGAGAAAGGACGCAAATAAAGAGAAGAGTTCACATCCCAAAGGCATACAAAACAATAATTTTGTTTACATGAGCTGTTAAATGTGGAAATAGCTTTCAAATGCTGCACAAACATTGAGCATGTAGAGTTTTGAGCCTCTGCAGCGTTGTGCATTAGTGCAGCCCACCGGAGGCCGTCTGTCTGTGTAATGTAATCTGGCTCGATGCAGGCTTCCTGCTGAGCAACATTCAAGTTCAATCTCAGCATCCTGCTGTTCAATGGCTGACATTTACAACCTGTGCCCTTAACCTTCTTATAAGCCGCGCAGACGCACCTAAGATGATGTGGCATATCTGTGATTATGACAGCAGCAAACATGTTGATCCGAAGGGGATATTTGCACATCAGCCGACACCGGGTGTGTGTGTCAATGTGACAGGGGCAGGGTAAAGTCCTGACGCGTCGTGTGAACACTTACAGAGTCATCCAGTCCGTCGATGTGCAAAACTACAGTTTTGGCCCTCTTGTTGTTGGAGCCGAGGAAGAAGTGGGCTTTACGGCGGCAGGACGCAGCAGCTGCCTCGGCCTGCTCAGCCTCTTCTTTACCAGCTGACTGCAGAATCTCATATATCTCGGACGCCAGCAGTTTGGTCTCCCCGGGCGACGTGCTCCTTCACGGTCAGAGAGAACAAAAGAAAAACAATCAGAAACGTAGTTGTGTGAAAATGTAGTGAAATGATCGGTGTCGATCAACTAAATGTTGGTGTGGATCTATAAATATAAGAGTCAGGCTAAGACTTTTTTTTTTACAAAAATAAAGTCATAATGGTGGAGAAATACAGTCACAGCAACATGAGAACAAAGTCTTAATATCACCAGAATAAAGTTGTAATATTAAGAAAATGAATTTTATGAGAACTCCAACATGAAAAAATAAGAAATTAATTATCCTCTTAAAAATGTCTTTTATTTTCTGCTTATAGTATGACTATTCACTTGTAATGAAACTAACGTTCTTGTTGCCAGGTCCTAACTCTCTGTCATGCGACTCACAGAAGGAATGATTGAAATAAAAGCCACATTTTGAAAATATTTCCTGTCGTTTGTAATTTCATTTTTAGAAAATAAAGTGAGAAAGAAAAAAAGTCAATTAAAATTGGATCTGGTATAAAAAACTGATTGAGATTTTATTTTTAAGCCATACTGCCCAGCCCTATTTTTTTTTTTAACAAATCCAGATTACAGCATTCAACCAGGCATCAAAAATTGTAAGGCAAACATTTTATTAAGTTACTTGGAAATTTGCTGAAGTTGTCCTTGACACATCCCATTAAATCCCGACTAAATAAAGGGACTGTCGCCACAAACTCTTAAATAAAGCTGTTATGTCTTTCACATCAACAGACTGCACTTCTATTTAACAACAAACTATTGGCCACGATTTGTTTTGTTTTTTTATTTGTTAGTTTAGAATTTAAATTTAAAAATAATTAAATTCATCTCCACATCAATTAAGAGCGAGAAACATGCATGTTGACTGTGTGCGCAAGCAGCATTTTACATTGCTGCCACTCTACAGTAATTCAGCTTTATTAACACTCAACCTGAGATGACAAGTAAAAACCAACATTGTGTCCAGAAATATTGCGGAAACTGTCCAAGCAAAAGAAAAAAAAAAATCTAAGGTTTATAAAACAAAGTGCACCATAAGCATTCATTTCTGACATGCTGCAGACAGAGACTTACTTCTGCATGACATTCTGCAAGCTCAGCATCATGCCCAGCTCGCCCTTCAGCTTCTCCCTGTTGGCCCGACATTCTGCCAGGTAGCGCACAGCCTGCAAGGGAGAAGGCAGCTTTTATCTGTCTGCTGTTAAACGTCACAGAGAAGCGTTTTAAAAGAGGCACCCATGGTCAGCTGCACATACATTACCAAAACTCTGACTTTGTGTTCGCAATTAATAGGTCTCTTACATCAAACCACCTAAATGCGTAGCAGCAGTAACATGTGGTGCCGCACAAAAGTGTTTCAGTGGATTAAAATACGAGGATGAGACGAAGCCTGGGCTGTATTTGCATCACAAAAAAACGAGGCTGTTTTTGTGCCAGAAATAACCTTACAGCTGAAACTAAAATCTGCTTCTATGCATTAAAGGGGGGAAAGAAACAACAAAAAAAAACAAAAAGAAAAACACAAATTTAAACCACTCATTCAGCAACTGAATGAATGCACTTTATTAATACCAGAGAGAAATTCACATATTTCAAAAACCACTAAAAAACATAGTTAGGACACATTTTGTGTAACACCATTTATGTTGCTATTTTATTTATGTAAATCTGAACAATCACCGTCTTTGCATAATGGTAGAAAAAAAACTTTATAGGTTTCAGGTAACGCTTACCAACAGTGCAGAGTAGACAACTTGTGGGTTAGGATGGTCGAAAAAAAGGATGAGCCCCGGCAGGCAACCCTGGTCCTCAACTATGGCTCTTCGATTCAAAGGGTCCGCAGCGAGATCTCTCAGCTGGTTTACCACAGTCAGTGCATCCACCTCCGCACTCATGGTGCCTCCGGCTTTGATGGCACGTGCATCAAACCAACCTGTTCTCTTTACTGGAAAAAGAAAAATGGGATAAAATTTGGAATCCGACTTTCTGGAATTAAGGTGAACGGAAAATCATATTTTTCTTGTGCCAATTATCATGTTATGAATTGTCAAAGCTGAAGTCTTAAAAACCGTCAGATGACTTTAGCAAAGTTTAAAAGTCCTATTACATGCAAAAAAGAAATATTAGAAACCCCATAGTAGAAGTTTTTTTTCTTCTAAAAAATGATATAATATGACAAAATTCAGCTCAGGTGTATCAATTTTCCACTAATCATTCAGATATTTCTACAACTTAGTTGGATTAAAACAGTGGTAACTTGAACATAACTTGGAATGCAACAAACTTGTCTTTATTAAGGCCTCACAGTAGATAGTGATTATTAGAGCACAAACCAAACACTGAATTTAAAGGAATTATCTGTGGACTTTTAAGGGCCACTTACATAAAAGCATAAAACAGATGAAGGATTAAAGGATTAGAACTAAGGGTAACAAAAGCATGTGGTTTCCATTATTTGTAAAGAGTTTGGAACCATTTCTACATCTGGATAAAGAGTAAGAGGACTGAAACCAAATACACGTTACTTATAGAAATATGCCAAAGAAGAATTTAGATTGTGAAATGAAATAAATAAAAATATATTGCACAAAAATAAACCTGTATGTAATTTATGTGATCAAATATACATGAACACCAAACTAAAACAGGTCATAATTCGTGCTTTATTCTACTTGACATGCAATATACTATAATAATTCACTATTAGCTATATATGTTGTGTTACACTTTCGTATTAAATTGAATTAAATTACACATTGAATTAGAGTTAACAACCACCTAAAATATGTTAATATACTTAGCTTGTTGCTTAAAACCTACAGATAGGTGTCTGATAGGATTTCTGTGAGTACTAATCGTTGTGATATTACTCCATCTGACAGGACATAGATTGATTTTATTGATAGACTTAAAAAAAAACCCGCAGCTGTCATATGCAACAAAATATATTTTTGTATGTGGTTGGAAGAATATTTCAAAAATAAATCCGTTCACGACAGCACATTAAGGCTTACGTATTAAAGGGTTTGTAACAATGAACATAAAGGCTCGATTTTTTTGTCCCCAGGCTCACCTTAAATCACGCCCTGTTGTACACAGCCGATTCAGCAGCGGCTAGGCTAAGCTAACTATCCGTACTCCAAAGCTAACTTTATGTCAGTTGGTCATGAAAGTCCCAAGCCAAATCCGGATCGACTCAGCCACTACGAATACAAAACTGACACCTGAACCAATAGCTATGTTACGAAACCACCTACAATAAATAGTAACAAAAACAATTTCACCACCCCTTGGCCTGTGTCCCCTTTCTTCCCCTGTGCTTCTTTAGCTAGCAGCTGTGCACAGTGTTTGGGTTTTGAAGCACACCGACAGGGTGCAGCTGTTTTGTTATCAAGGACATTCCAGTGCCACCGACGGGATGTCAGTAATTTTAAGAGTCATTTTTCCACCGGGATGTGCGGGAATATAAAACAAACGTTGAAAGCTTCCCTGAAATCTGATTGGACGGGGAAACCTGATTGACTCTACAGTGTAGACGTACATGCCGTACGATACGTCATAGCGTTAGCCATATTGTGAGTGGCATTTTACTTTAAGAGAAAGTTTTGCTAATATTTTATGTGAGTGATTTTTATATTTAGTCGCTTCTATATATAAAATAAAGCTGCAGATGCTCCATGGATCCAAACTTATACGGCTGACCCGAACGGAATATGTACCTTTGAGCCAAGGCCAGAAAGTGATTGGTTTATAACCAAATGACGAAGAGATAAGCAGTGCTTTTCATTTCAGCTGTCACTGATCATACTTCTGCTTTCTACTTTCCACTTACTATTTCTTACCTCCAAATGTTAAACAGGTGAGCCCCACAAACTACACAGTCACAAAGCTTAAGCTAAAGAACCTTATGCCACACAAAATATGGAAGTAATTTAGTAGTCTGTCCATCTCACGGTAGAGTAGGAGGATGGGCTAGTGCGGATTGGTGAAGTGGTTGGTCACTCAACACAAACAACCAATCCGTGATCTGTAAATCCAATAATCCAATTGGTTAAAAACGTAATCCTAAAGTTCTTCCCACATCATTTATCCCTGTGTACTACATGCTCTGCGTCGTGCTTGGAAGGTGCCTAAACTAGAGATAGCGGCTTTCAGTAAGTTTAACTTTTGTGCAGCTAATTTTCGGCTACATATATAGCGATACAAATCAAATAGTCAGTAACAATCCCACATTTACCTTAATTAAGACTTAAGCTTAAAGTTTGGATTAGCCAAGAACCGCTGCTGTCGTTAGCATTAGTTAGCATCGTGACCCGCTAACAGAAGGTCTGGGAAATCTAGCTAACTAAAGAATAATGTCATTAAAAGCATGGCCACGTGCTGTCGTCCACTTTGACCACTTGATTTTAAAATAGCCAAGTATCGAAACAAACGTCGGTGTAAGGTAACTTTCACTATGTAGCTTTTCCCTGCGTGTTTATTTCCACGGATACAGTTAAGGATAGACAAGGTTACATGGGGAAAATTTGATGCGTTCTAAGAAATGAAAACATTGAGAAACGAACACAAGCATTGCTATCAGAAGTATGTTTGCTGTACTTTCTTTGTTAGACCCCTTTTTTCCTTTCAGTTTTACGACTTGCACCACTTCTTGGAAGGATTCATAAAGAAATGCTTTTTTGGATCAAAATTTACTTTAATGATAACATTGGAGGACAAAACCAACATCATAGCAATGGTTGGCATAGAGTATATTGCATAAAGCATTTTCAGTTTGTTTATTCTGTTTTTTCTCTCTTCCAGCTCCTCTTTTCAGGCTCTTTCTGTGGATCATGCTGATCTGGAGACATGTTCTGTATGTGTGTTTGAAACTGATCAACAGAAATGAGTAAAGAACATTCAAAGATTGAAATGGACCTGGTGGGTGACGGCTTTATTGTTTATTATTATTATTATTATTATTTAGTGCCGTACAATGTGTGAAACTGCAATATTGAGACATCTCAATCGCTGAGACCTGATCTCTACAGCACAGGACAAAGATTTGGAAGCAAGATTAAATTCATAATGTATTCTGATAACCCCCTGTTTATCAGAATAAGCAGCAGGTAAAAAGCAGAGATGAAATATGCAAACTTCTGTTACTTTTGCACTTGAGAAATGACTTTTACTGCTCTTCTCGCCGCTAAAACTGAGATCTTCTGTGACTTTGTTAATGTGTAGTCTAATGATTTTGTAACATGAAAGTATATCTAGAGGCAAACCAGTGCCAGTCAGAGTTTGATTGACACAGTGAATGGATATCAAAATCCACATTTGTCATACACAAAAACACATTTTGTAGGACGATAAATTGTCCCAGACGTTATTGCAATAAATGATAATGTTGTTGTTTCAAAGCATTGTCAAGTAATATAATGGTAATGGCATAATAATGCAGGAAGTAGTTCTCAAATATCAATAAACTAAGGAACATTTAACAATGGAAGTGGAAGACATTTTAAACATCCAAAATAAATAAAAAAAAAACAGAAAGAAATGGGCTAGTTCAGACCAAAAGCTACCAAACACTGTCGTCCAGAGAAAAACAATAAATCATTCAAATGTAAATTATCATACTGATAGATAATAATTGATCTATTGCGGCAGGCCTAATCATGCTCTTTTATTATTATTGTATTGTAAACAGAAACTGGAAGTTGCTTCCAAATGTTTGGCTGATTTTGCAGATCTTGTGGCCAGAGATGGGGAAAGCTCAGGGAGAGTGGTGGGAACATTGTGATTATAGAAGAGAATAGTGGTGAGAAAAATTTGACGCCAATCAATCTTGTCATTGTTTTAGCAGCAGCTCTACGTTTTATTCATATCCAAACCAGGAACTACCACCCTGTTTGTTTCAGTGAACATGTAAAGTGTCTTTGGATGTCAGATTGGTGGGAATAGTTATCTTGTGTCCCCGAAGAGAACATGAGTCCCTGTAACAAGCATGTTGATGCATGCTTGTGTTTTATTTTCCCCTTGTAGGCTTTTGGTTCAGGAAAGCCTTATGGTTCTTCCAGAAGCTTGGTAAGGAGAATCGCTTCCAGTCTTCCCATTAAGCCATGCCCCCGGGTTCATTTTCAGGTAAGGTGCAACGGCCTTTTTATTTTTATGCAAATCTAACATTTCTGTGGGGATTTGAAGTTCTTTCAAGTTGTTAATGGCTGCTTCAGCCATGTTTTTCGCCGTTTTTCCATCCATTTCTCCAAACTAATGTCAAATCCGTGTACCAACAAAGCTCACACCCACATCAGTGTTTGTTTTTCTTTTTCTTTTTTTTCTTCTTTGACTGTTTTCACTTATGAACTATAAACAGAGTGTGTCGCTAAACTCATGATCACATGTAGGATTTTACCAATGAGAATGCTGACTGTTTGGATACAAGACTTTGGAGATTTGATTGACATCTGATTTCCTTCCATTTCTGCTTTTTCGCTTTTCAACACTGTACCCTTTCTTCTTTTTCTCTTCTTTCTGCAGCTGCCCTCCCTTTCTCTGAGGAATGCAGTCTGTCTGCTTTAGGTCAGTCTTGCTCAGCAACCGTCAACGACCTTGAGCTTATTAAAGACTCACTGAGTCACTGATACATGTAGTCAGGCTGTAGACCTCCTTCTTCACTTTCTCTATTTAACCATATATATGAGACTGACCAGCACACAAATGGACTAGGTTTTCTAATTCATTGACTTTTATATGGAATTCGTTGCACAGGGGTTTTTTTAGGGACACCAAAATAATGAAAGCTGAAAATAAATGTGTGAAACATTCCAAATTGTAAAGATTTTAGATAAAATATGGAAAAGGTCAAGTGTTGTGTATACTTTTGATATTTGTTTCTTATATTTGTGATTTAATCCCAGAAGCATGCTTTTAAAAAAGTTCAAGTTTCTCCTCTTGCTCATCACTGCTAATATTATATCTGATATAATGTTTGAAGCATTTGTGATTTTATTCTTGGGAGTGTGGTATTACTTGTGATTTTAATTCTTGCAGCCCAGGCTGTATCTGCTAAGCAGTGTGACGTGTTTGTCCATGTCTGGTTGCTCTGATTATTTTAATGATATGAGGCAGTGGTATATAAATGTGGTGTACTTTGGATCACATCACACAATTTTGATGTGACAGCTTATTAAATTAGTGGCACTCTGCATAGACCTGCTTTATAAAAAGAGGCTGTGCATATTGGCGTATCTGTTTTCAGTTTCTGTTATAGATAGATCTTTATTGTCATTGTCACAAGAACAACGAAATTTGAGAAAATGCCATCAGTCGGTACAAAAGAGATAACTGTCTCAGAATTTACACACAGTGTAAGAAGTAAATAAGAAGATAGCTGATACACATCAGTCACGATGATTAATGGTTGTTTCTGATTGCATTTAGTTTTGTTATTGCTGTCGGGTAAAAACTGTCTCTAAGGTGGTTGGTTCTTGTTCTGATTGCTCTGTATTGTATGCCTATTGTGAGGCTACAAGATGTACTCTTTATCTAGTAACTGCTTAAGGTATGTCTTATAAGCACTCTTTGAATTTAGAGTCTTTGTTTCTTTTTGATCTAATCAGTAAAATAGCATCAGCAACACAGTATTATCTTACAGGCTATTGAACCCCCTTCAGATATGCAGAGGTACTGCTTGCCTCACATTTTGCCATTCCAGTGTGGCTTAATGATTCATTAGTGTGATTAAATCTGACGTAACCAGAAAATACATGTTCTCATGAGTGAATAAATACACAAAATGTATTGATTACACAGTGAAATGGTGATGTTTTTTTTCTTTAGCATTTGGTTTGCCTTTGTGCAGTGTGGGAGTTGCATTGATTTCCAAATACTTCATTTTATTTTCATTTTCATTTGTCCTGACCATGATTGTATGGATGGTCACTGCTGAAGTTTCTCCCAGTGTTAAACGGTTTTCCTCATCCCTGCAGCTTTACCCATACACTGAGGAAGCTGGAGTTCTCATCAGAGCCAAGAGGCAGACCAACATGGTCGCCTCCCTCGCTGACGTCGCCTGGATCGAAGGGGATGAAGAGGATGATGAAGGCTACTTTGGCAGGTCCAGGTGAAAGCACTGAACAAAAAGTCTTCCTATGTTTTCATATTTCCAGAGACGTGTAGGGAATCATGGTAAAACGCTGTTTATTTTAGAAAACGCAGAGCTCACCATTCCTGAAGTGGAACATGGTAGTGGCAGTGTCATGCTGTGCAGGGACAGGGAAGCTTATTATTTGTGAAGATGGATGGAGATAAATACAGTGCAATCCTGCAAGAAGACTTCTAGGTTGAAAAAGATTTGCAGGTGCTGTTGCAGTGAAAGTGTTGTAAAAAACCAGTCAGAATTTTTCCTCCACTTCCCAGTGTGCACTGCTTCATGTTGGTCCATCTCACAGAAGTCTAATAAAGTGCATCCTAATTTGTGACAAAATGTGAAAAAGCTGAAGGAGTAAAAAGAAGTTTGTAAAGCTCTGTATTTAAGCGGTGGAACTTCCTGACCTGTGGTCTGGTTGAAGCAGGCCAGGAATCCCACCGGGCTTCATGTTTCGGGCCCAGCAGCCTCATCCTCAGAGGAAACTGGTAACCCGCCGGCGCTCCCTGCCCTCTCTGCACGAGGACGCGCCTGACCCGCGTGGACCAACTGCTGCAAACGAAGAGGCGTTCCAGAAGATCAGCGCGCTGGAGACTGAACTTGCCAAACTCAGAGCGCAGATAGCTCAGATTGTCTTGGCTCAGGAAAAGACGGCGCAGTCGGGTAAAATATTTATTTCTGGCCAATCTGATCATTTGTCTTCTACTCTAATTCACTGTTGTTTCCACTAGAAGGCAGCAGACCTCTACATGACTTAAAGCTTTTATTCTTTTCTTCCCATTTCACTCCAGCTGTTCTTGCAGGGGCTCCTCCACCTTTTGGCAGCGTCCCCCCTCCTCCACCACCACCACCACCTCCTCCTCCTCCTGCACCAGCACTATTGCGAACATTTTCAGCCATCGAGTTGATAAAAGAGAGAAGGGGGAAGAAGAAAGATGAGCAGGCTTCTGTGGATTCAAAGCCAGCAGAAATCCCCAGCATGCTGGACATCCTGAAGGACATAGACAAAGTTAAGCTGCGGTCGGTCAAAAGGTTCGTCTCACACCTTCAGGCTCAGTTTTGATGTACTGAGCGTTTTATTCAATGATTAAATTTTTCTTTTTGTAACTTTTTATAGTCGCTTAGAGAAAGTTGAAGACAAATCGAAGTCCAACGAGCCGACCGACCCTGCGGGTCTCATCGCCGAAGCTCTCAAACGCAAGTTCGCCCATCGGTTTCGAAAAGACAGTGTACAAGAAGGAAGCGACAGAGAAGACGTGAAGGTCGCCGACCCAGAAGTCAAACCTCAAAGTGAAACCCCTCTGGTGAGACGGATAAATTTATCCATTAGATTAACAACTAAACAGTCCAGAAGAGGATTGGCGCCACTGGGATTGGTGCCCCAGATTTATGGCTTTTTTTCTTTTCTTTTCATATAATTCTGACATTAAACTCAGAATTTTAACACTGTTAATCTATGTCAAAAATCCAAATAACAAAACACTCGTAGGTGGATGTCTATTATGTTGTTAGCATATAAGAATGATGACATAATTTTTTTCCTTATTATAGGATTTGTAAACCTGCACTTTAACCACACTGAAAGCTGGTCCCAAATTTATGATGGATTTGAATTTTAACACTACATTTGTCTGATTATGCGTAAACAATTCTTATTCTGAGGGGGGAAAAAAGTCTGAATTTTTATATATTTTTTTCAGTGGCCCTAATCCTCTTCTGTAAGAAGGTGAACATTTTGAAGCTTTGTTGATGAGCAGATTCCTGATCTGTCTTGTCTCATCAGTTTGGGCAGCACATGCTGAAACCAACTGGAAGGAAACAGCTGCTTTGACCAGAGGAGCCTGAACTGCTCATCCAGAGAATCTGTAGCTTCTCTCTGCTGAACTGGCTGGACCGAATTTTAATCATCTCAGTCCAAGGTTACGGATTTTTCTTTAGTTGTTGTTGCACTTTTATAACTTATATCAGCTTTATATTTTAAGCCATGGTTTTCATGTGAACACAAACACTAGACAATTATTATTATTATTATTATTAACCTTATTTTGTAATTATTTGTTTTAACTTGTTGCACATGGAAGAGGAGTGAAGCTGGAGAAGCTCGTTTAACCTGGATGGGGGAAAAAAAGCACTTTCAGACATTTGGTGCAGTATTGTTGAAGAACATGTGTAAATTGTAGTTTCATTTGATTGGGAGGAGGTTATTTATATCGCAGTCCAGGTAGCTGCTGTAGTTTGTTTTTAACAGTGAATGATGTGACAGATTCGTCCATTATTCATTTCAAGGTACTCAACCAAATGTGGATTGACATTTGAAATAATTTTATATTCTGACAGGTTCGCCAGTGTGTTTTAGTTTATAGCATTTGTTTTATCTCCTAAAAGCCAAAGACATTCCAATGATGTCCTGCAGGATTCTGCATTTTGTTCCTGTTTTATTAAACTGTGAGGAAAGTTAATATCTCTTTAAAATTGCTGCTGTAGTTGCATGAGCAGTGTTCAGTAATGGTTATGCTTTCAATAAAACAATCTTATGTTATGATTCCTGTGGTTTAAACTGATGTTTTGAGCTATTATAAGTCTCTTATCATTTCACTTCATAGCTGCTTATTTATAAGGGAAGGCAGACAAGTTGTCAGTAATGTTTTTGTTGTTTTTGCAGAAGAGTTGTCTAAGAAACTGTAAATCATTTTAATAAAAGTTGGTGTCTTGATTTTTTTTGGTGTTGATTCAACATTCCTTGCAAATGTTTGACCAAGAAATGATTTCCATTGAACAGTTTCTAAGAGGACTAATGAATAATTATTATTTTCTGTGTAGATAATTTTACATATGGGGCCTTGAAAAAGCTACTATCCTTTTTATACATTTTCCTGTTTACAACAATTTGTATTTTAATAGGATTTTAAAGCTGCAATTTAAGTTTGTAGAAGTGGCATAAAAGTGATCAGGGAAATCTCTAAATATGGAGAAAACCGGCCCATTGGATTCTCTCACTGCAGCCAATCTGACTGAGCTTCAGCCATTTATAATACTTCTGTAACAATTTGTACAAATGCACCTAGAAGTGGTTGCATGGCAAAATAAGTACTTATTTTACAACTATTAAATTCAGCATAAGGGAAAAGCTGTGCCAATAAAAATAGAGAAATGTAGTGATGGGTAAATGAGGCGTCATGAAGCGTTTCGACCCATAGCAAAACTGTTGATACCGTGTCACTGAATACTGACACCTGCTGGACTTTAAAAATCCCTACAGGCAACATAGTTGACAGACTGATTTGATGACCTAGTCTACACAATAAGATTTAATTTATATTATATATTGTATTATGTCATATCGTCAGTTAAATTCAAAATATATTTGCCATTCTTAGATACAGTCAAATAATGTGAACATGTACCATAAAGTGAAAGTTTAAGTGAACGTGTTTGGAATGAGGATGCTTGTGGACTGGGGGGTTTTTTTTTCGTAAATTTTCATTAAAAAAACAAACTTTTCCAACATTTTGAAATTTAGTCTGTTATGCTTTTTTTTGACACAACTTCTCCTGCTGTAGAAAAAAAAATGAAGTAAAGAATACATTTATATGAAATAATTTATAAAAAGCAACAGAGTAATTTGTAGAATGGCTGTATACCTGAGTGTATCCTAGGTGTATCTAGGACTTCATTCTGATGCCTGGCCCTATAATGCCTCAGCATTGAGGAAATGGATTTATTTAAATAAGGCAGTTCTGTCAAACATATGCAACACTTAACCTGCAGAACATAATATGAAAGTAAACTAAGTCAATTTCAGCTGAATTTGGATTCAGATAGATCAAGTAGAAACCAAACCCTTATTTTCTGATGTGGATCAAAATGGTCCCAAACTACGAAACCTTTCGTTTGCCTTGAGGCTCCATAGTTGACGCTGTACCGTAAAAGATCAAGAATTCTTTTGGCAAATGCATCCTGTTGACAGATTCACTTCCTTATAAACACAGTTTGGCGCGCCAGTGTCATTTCGAAACAGTTCCTGTATCGATCACGTGACTTGCTGAAAGCAATACGTGCACCGACACGGGGTTTGGTCTATGGGCTTGATGCATGCGTCGGTGTTGCCGGACCCATCACTAGAGAAATGTTGCATCAGAACCAGGAAGCACATAATGAAAACAGTCCACAGGACCCGTGTGGTTTGGAGGTTCAATTTAACCATTTTTGTCAAGGTGCGATCATATTAAAAATATATTTTAAAGCCGAAAGCACGTTGCGAAGGTTATCTTTATCTGTAAGATCACTTGTGTTTATTAAACTTGGTAAAATATCTTTGTTCACAGGACTCTCCTGGTTTGGAAGAAGCTGCAGAATGACTGAAAAATGAGAGAATGAATGCTTCTAAATCAAAACCAAGTCTTTGAAGCCAATTCCATAACATGACACTAATTTTGACTGGTTGCAATCTTAAATTTCAATCCATTTTGTTCATGGTTTGATTGTGTTTAATTTTTAACTGATACTTGCATGTCTGTCTTGGCCAAATTTCCCTCGAAAAGGAGTTTTCTAGTCTTGGATCTTGCTGTATAAATAAAGATAACATAAAACAGCTCAAGTCAGAGTAAGGGAGGACAAAATACAAAGTTGGTTTAAAAAAAAAAAAGTTGGAGGGGTCTATAAATACCTCTGTAAGGCAGAAGTATTAAACTGAATACTCATGGAAAATTCATCAACAGGATTTATTATTCAAATCGTAACTGCAACAGGCATGTATCAAAAAGGTCAATACAGCAAAGCCTTTAAAAAAAATCTGGCTCGACACTGAAGTCTTCCCAAAAATGGCTGTCGCAACAAATTGTAAACAGTTGTATCAACAGTCTTACAGCACTTTACAGCAAAATACAAATCAGCTAAAGTAAGAAAAGCACCTGTTATCGTTCCAAACGTTTCAACACAAACACAACCTGTGCCACTGTACAGAATCAAAACGGACAAACTCAAACAAAAAAAGGAATGGAATGTTTTTGATTCACTCGACTGGTTCTGTATCCGTACAAAAAGGAAGGAAAAAAAAAGAAAGAAAAAGCTGGAGTTGTTCCTCACAACAGGAAAAAGAAAAAAGGCAAAGGGTGTCGGACAGTGCATTCAGAAACAAGCACACCATGCACTTGATGGGAACAGGAGTTGGTTTGGTCACTTAGCATAGTTTGTGCATAGTAATAAGGCATCAGTCGAGCAGTCAGTCAGGTTTCATGTGGCCGTGAGAGACATTCTGCGCCGAGGGAGTCTCCTTCGGTTTATCCAAACCAACGGGAAAGAAAAAAGCAAAAAAGAAACAACCCTGCATCGCCTGTAGCCACCTCCGTCTCCCCCCTCATTCGCTGGATAAAATAAAAGACTGGTAAAAACCCTGAGCGAGTGGAGTTGCATGGAGTGGCAATCCAGGTGAGATCTGGGAGAGTCTGACCCCTCTCCGGTCGGCGGGGGGACTGGGACGATGCAGAAACACGGTCGGCGACTCGCTTCACCAGGAGAAGGTCAGGGAGACGACGTGCAGGAACACACGCTAGCACAGGTGGAGTTAATATGGCATCTGGTTTGTTTTGAATAAAGTTCAGCTCATGGCTTCGACAGTGGGACGACAGTTCAATCGAGTGGTTCGCTTCTTTTCGTATGCCTGTGCTTCGAAGGCAAACTGTGGAGCCGACGGGAGTCGCTTCAGTTCCAAAGGGAAAAAAAGAAAAAAGTACAACAAACATGGAGATGCGTAAACAGTCTTCTCAGAGGCAGCAGAAGGACTGGGCTTGTCACGTTTCTTTTTTTTTCTTTCTTTTTTTGGACATAAGGAAGAATCTTCAGTACAAATGCAACACGGCAAACTGAAAAAGTCTCAGGAGGGTCTCCAAATACCCCAGTTGTCCGTCAATTTTTAAATTTTTGTTTTCAAATGGCACTTCAAAAATACCAAAAAAAAAAAAAAAAAAAAGAAATTAAGTTTTCAGTTTATACTGTTTTCACCTTAACGTTCATTGACAACAACAAAAAAAGTGGCATATTTAGTCGTTAATGCCTCTAATACAGTCCCCAAATAAATAAAACAAAGCAAATAAGAGAAAATACAGCAGTTGCCAAATGAGGTATCTATGTATTGCTCTATGCCAAAAAAAATTTTTTAATTAAATAAATTAAATAAAAAGAAAAATCAGTGGTTTACTGTGATGGGAGGCAAAAGCAACAACATATCAACAAGGTGATCAAATTAGGCTGGGCCAGCGGTGGGAGCTCCACTTGCCCTCAGTGTGTGGATGAGGCCCTGGGGTCAAGGGTCAGGAGGTCGAAGTGAAAGGGCGAACAAGGAGTGTCAGGATTCTCTGCTTCCCTGAGGTATTTCTTTGGAGCGGCTTCCTCCTGCACTCGGCTCCGTCTCCTCGGAGATGGCGGTTTGCTCGGGTTGCAGGCCGCCCCAGCTGGCCTTGTTCAGCCCCATGTGACCCAACATGGTCTGAGACAGGCGCGTGTCTGAGAACCGGGCCCACTCTCCGAACAGCGGCTCTGCCACGTACGTCATGAAGCCTGGAGGCGACAGATCAGCAGAGGCTTTAACTAGGACATTTACAGACCCCCGTCAAGATGTTTATACGCACTCATCATCAGAACGGAAATTAGGCTTTTACAGATGCATTTGACCTCTCACCTCATGACAGCTGGATGGATTTGAGCAGGTCTTTATTTTATGGGTGAATTATTTTAAATTTACTGTGGATTTTCTCTAATCAACAAGCATGTAAATAATATGCTTCCAATGTTTCAGTTAGACAGTTCAGACAGAAAGATGTTGACATTCAGTTAGAATTATGCTAGAAGTTTGTAGGCATCTGCAAAAACTTGCTAAGGCACATTTACCAAATATTCGTTGGAGTCTGTTATAATTTTGACTATACACCGATAAGAGAAAATTCACAAATTCAAATTTTGAGAAAGAACTGACTCAAAATGCATAATTAAAATCCCCAAATTAATATGGCATGCTGGTGACACATTCTAAGGGGTTATCCTGAGCTATTTTTGTCTTTATGCTGCTACAGGCTTAGGCTGCTGGAGAACAACCAATTTTCCTCTCTTTATTTTTTGCTACTACTTTCCAATTTGCATTATTTGCTGTTTTCTCTCCACTGAAGCTGCATCTAGTCTGGCATTCTGTTTGTCTAATGCCTTCCTGGAGGGGGGACATCGGCTGAGATAATGCTGCCAACTAATAAACGTTTTCCCTCTCCTGACATTAACTTTCTGTAAAGTGCCTTAAAATGACATTTGTTGTGGATTGACGTGACATAAATAAACTTAAATGAATTAAATATCACTTGTATCTACCACCCTTACCTATCTGGATGTTGCCAACGGTGTTCGTCTCTCTGTCACAGAGCGGGCTGACTTGAAGTTTGTGTTTCTTCTCGATGTCTCCTGCATGAGTCAATCAACAAGTCAAAGTCAAATCATTCATGTGTGAACAGTTTTAGAGTTGGAACAAAGTAAAGCTAAAAGCACAAAGTGGCCAGACAACGCATGCAACAGATACCCTGTTCAAAGAACTCCTCTGTCACTTTCTCGCTCCACTGTTTGCTCAGCTCCCAGGGTCTGCAGGGGTTACAGATGTCTGCACACTTCAGAGCCATCTGCACAGGAAACGGAAAGAAAAACGGGATAAGAACTCGCCAGTCTGCTGACAGGCTGAGGTCCGATAGTAGAGACTGTGTGTGTGTGTGTGTGTGTGTATCCAACCTGCAGGACGAAGTGACGATGGCTGGCGTTGCTCAAGCACAGGCTGTCCTGGTCCAGGTGGGTGCGAAACCTGGACAGGTAGTCATTCTGTCTGCTGATGTCCGTAGCCAGGATTAAAGAGCCCAGTTCCCTCTCCATGTTCATGCTGTGGTTAAAGAGACAAACGTGCGATCAGACTCATCTTAGTGCTACAGCCAAGAGGCCTGAGTATTTGTTGCCTAGGTTACCTGTCCTCAGGCGGCAGGTGAGAGAACAGTCCGGTCTCTCTGAGGAGGCCCACTGCCGACTTCCAGTGGTGGTTTTCCAGAACTGAGGTATTCTGTTTAATCAAGAAAAAAAAGTGGAAAGTTGCAACCATTTTAGTTCCCATTTCCTGAATGGTTAGTTCGTAACATTTATGGCATCTTACTCTATAGAGTGTGGCTAAATAGTGGTCAGTCTTAATGAGGAAGGGCTGGTTGACCCCAGGATGGTCAAGGTCATGTGTGGCAGCCGCAAGAAGTCCCAGCAGGATGTCGTACGATGTTAGAGACTTTGACAGCTGATGGGGCAACAGTAACACAGGCATCTTTGTTTCAGCGCGTTTTCCTTAACAAGTAAAACGTGAAAGGCTTTGACTGCTCGTCTCACCATGGGCTCCTGCAGGTAGCAGTACATGGCTTGTGTCACATCTGCAGCATGAACGGAGTTGTGATATGGGTTGTCATTGTGGTAGTCTTCCTGCACCAGGACCAGGAACCTCCAAAGCTTGACCATGTCCAGCTGAAAGAGGTCCACCAGGCCGTACTGGTTGAGCAGGTGGAGGGTCAGGGTGATCAGGCTGTTTCCTGTGCGGGAAGAGTTGGACTGTTAGCTTCTGGTTTTTGAGCGCATTCAGTCTTTATTTGATTAATTGTTAGATTTTATGTCTCTGTAAGTAATTCCTCTCTTACTTCTGTGGAAATGCTTGTGGTATTTTAGCTTTTTTCTAAAATTCATGTCCGAAACTGAAATACGAGACATGCTTTCAGTGCTTTGTTTGGATTTTATGTGATTGACACAAAGTAAAGTAAATTGCAAAGTAGAAGAAAGCAAAAATTGTGAAAAGTTAGGCTTTATATTCTGCCAATATTCATTATGTTTAGAGTTGTTATCCTGCATCTCAGTCTTTTGAAGTGCAATTCCTCCTGGACTGCACTTCACTTAGCTTCTAAGTAGCTGTCTGTGCTGAAGAAAAACCCTTAACTCTTATGTGTCATCATAAGGGTTGATCTGGCAAACTGCAGCTACAGATTTCTTTCAATAATGGATTTACACTTTACATCCCAATAAAAACTCATCCTGCACATCATATATTATCTAGTGATTTAATTTGTGACTAGAAACTGACTGCTTATTCACTTGGGCTGATTTAATCACTTAACTTTAATCTACTGCTGGAAGATTACCTCTAACAAAGTTATCCTGCCTAAAGTAAACAAAGACATAAACAAAAGAGAAACTGGATTATTTTGCATACTGTACAAAAGTTTGGACTAAAACCAAATCTTCCAAAGTTCCTGTCATAAAAATGTAGCCCTTTATTGTCTTAAATTATTGCTGTTAAAATTATTTTTAGAGTAAACGTTTTATCTTTTCAGGGGACATTTCTCTAAATTACCTGCACACATTTGAAAGGACTGCAGGTCACTGTATTTTCTGAGATGGTTTAGCAAAGTGTGAAATTTTCAGAAAAGAACAAAAACAGAAAAAAAGAAGCTATTTTTGGTTAAGCCATGTAAACCTTAGCTTTTAGACCAGTGTCTAAAAGGGAAATTCAGTTTCCCTTTGTAACAAATTATCTTTTTAAAAATATTTTTCCATGTTTAATCTGGGACTTTTGTCATATATGGAGGTTAATCTAAAAACAAGATTAATTGATAAACACGATTCTTGATTTGTATTTTTAATTGATCTGTTCCTTTTCAGATAGATGTCCACTAGATGGCAGCATTGGTAGCATTTCGGGTGTAAAGTTGTGCAGAACTTTTAGCGCCAACACATCTTAAACAACCTCTTTATTTTTATGTTACCTCACATCTTCTACTCACCATTTGTCAGCTTGTCAAAGAGGAAAATGTCAAAATTCCAGCTGCCAACTTTTTCCAACATGCACTGAAAGACAAGAGAGAGAAGGCATAAAGTTAAAGACGCTGGAAAGAAAATGCTTCTTTACGTTGTATTGAGTTATTCTATGAACAGTGGGCATCGTACTCGAGCCTGTCCGCTGTAGTCTTCGTCGAGGATGTGGAGGGGGATCTGATGGGGGATTCCCCGCAGCAGGCGGGACGAGTGCAGGTATCTCTGGAAGCTGAGTAGCCTGTGGACCCTCTTTTCAGTACCAGAGTCAGCCGGCGAGGATCCGCAGCTCAGCCGCGCTGCACGCAGAAATATTATTCAAACGATGCAACATATAAATGAAACTGTTGGTGTGTTTTCCCCTCCGCCCCCAACCCTCCAGAAGCTCATTAGGCTTGGAGAAGCATTTGGCTGGGCACGGCCTCGGTGGGGATCCGACACCAACACAGCGATATCCAAACAGTCGCTGCTGACACAGCCGCCTACTCGTAAGCCTTACGTCTGGGATCACACAGTAGACATGCTTTGTCAGTAGTCTCTCTCTTTTCATGCACACACAAACACACGCTGTTCAAAAGGCAAAGGGTCTGTACAAACTGTGGCTGTGCTCCTGAAATACGTCAGGGGGAGGTGGGATTACTTTGGGGTCAATATGTCAACAGGAGAAAATAATAAATAAATACAAATGAGGGGGGAATTTTAATAACTCATCTAATAATTAGATAGCGGAAGGTGGTTCTTTTAATCTTTAATGCAAAATGTATTTTTACACAGTTTTGGCTAAATTACTGCTCTGAAAATGGCCTTTTTTGAGTCTGGATACTCCAATTAACAATTGATTACTAAATTAGTTGGCAATTATTTTAATTATCAAGCCACCATGATTAATCTGAATAATTATTTCAGCCCAAGTTAGGATGTCAAACCAGCTACAAACTGAAAACAACTGGATCGCTAGTGTCATCCTGCACACAGTTACTCAAGATTTAAATCACTGTGGACTGAGAGTAGCACCTCCTCCACAACCAAAACCGCTAAGCCTGACTGACGTTTCTGGAGAAAAAGATTGCTTAACGACAAGAATGTCTGGAGAAGTCAAGGTGACACTTTAAAACGTAAAAAAAATACACCAACTGCAAGGCACGGTGGAAGTAGCATCATGCTGAGTGGATATTTTGGCACACAATAGAGGACTAACTCCTTCCCCTCCAATCAGTAGATTGAGGAACTTGGACACAGTTGGGTGTTTAAACTGGACAGTGGTGCTTAGCACATCAACGTCGGTTTTAACGTGAGTCTTCTGGTGAGTCTTCAGACCTTGTGTGTATCAAAGAACATTAATAATTCAAATCTGTACGGAAATTATTTTTCTCAAAAAGCGCATTAGTAATTCTGCCTCACAATGTTTACATTTATCACCAAAAATCTAAATAATTACAGCATCCATGGTGACGAAGAGTGTATATAAACTGGGCCTAAACATAGTTTAGGACCATTGGTTGAATGCATGGGAAACATATTTCATAGGTGTCCAGTCATGGGTTTGCATCTAGTGGGAATGATTTAAAGACACTGGACTGGGGTCCATACTCACTGTGAAGAGTTCGGAAGTCTATGCAAAGGTACGGGTGGGAGCTTCGGCGTTCCGGTTCAAATCCAACCTGACTTCGTACTCTCACATCTCCTAGAAGAAATTAACACTCATTTCCTCAAGATTCGTACAGTGCAAAAATTAAATAAATAAAAGCATCACTGTTCTAAAAAAAAGAACATGATTTACATGATTTTATCCTCTTTTTTTTAAAGTGCCATGAGGACGGGCTTTACCACATGATGATGTACGGAGCAGGAGAACAAACCAAGCGCACACTAAATTTAAACGACAAAATCAGTGGGATGTTAAACCTTTTTTCTGTCATTTAAAAGAGCTTGTGAAGGAAAGCCAAACTATATGATCTTGGGTTTCTGGCAAAATCCAAAGAAAAGCTCATAATTGTTAAATAACTTCAAATAACTACATTTGTCTGTTTTATTTGATTTTAGAATATGCATATAATAGTTTACAGAAACCTAAAAATAAATATGATGACCATCCCCTCACTACTTTTGTTGCATTTTGTCAGGATAAATTCGACTCCATTTTGTCACAGTTTGTTTTCCCTTTTTGAAGAGTGGCAAAAAAAACTGTGGAATGCATTGCAGTTGTGTGTACATAGCAAATTTTAGTATTTTAGTAGTCATAATCATTGTTTTAATTTAGAGTTTAGGAGGAATATAAGAAAGCCGGTAACATCTCTGACATTATGCTGGGTTAGAGTTACACAATGTGTTTCATGACGAAGTTGAAATTGTCTACTAAATGGTGTTTTTAAAATTTCACTCCACACACAAGTATAAGTCTGTAAGCTTTGTTATTCTGCAGATGTTTGCATTCAAATGTCTATTGAATGTGTTAATAAAAAGGAAAACTGTGTGAATAACTTAATTTGAAGTTTGACACATTGTTTGAAGGAAAATGCAAATAAAAATTTATTAAAATGTTGCCTTTTGGTTCTTGTCAGAAAATACAGTTTTTCTTTACTTTGGAGATTTGACAGAAAACCCTTCGAATGAGAAGAATAATTTTAATACATTCGTTTATTTGGATACCTATAACCAGGTCAATAACTAATATGGTAAAACCCATCACGCTGGCATTCTCAGAAAACTAAGAAACAAGCAGAAGCTGTGATTTCAGAAAGTACGATTTGACCCAGGTCTAGTGTGTGCTATTCATATGCAGGAACAGTCGCACACAAACGCACACTCCCATGTCCCAGAAGAGGAAACAGACAGAGAAGTGAACAGCTGAGCATGCAGTGCCATGTCAGGACAGTCTGCTCTACTATTAGTACCCAGAGCCACTGAGGGCGATCTAGAGTCGAACTACGACTGGTTTTAGTAGTCAAGCAGAGGAGCGGGCTCCAAAGCTGGACCCCACGGACGGCGGACGGATCAGCATGTAAACTGCAGTCAGGAGCGAGATTATAGTGAGGTGACAGAACGATGCTGTGACGCTGATGCAGCAAAATGCCAGAGTGTGATTCCAGGCAAGGCTCTACAGAGCTTCCCAAAAGTATTCATGCCCCTAAACCTTTCCACATGTTGTCAGGTTAATAAACCACCAATTGAAGTTGTGTATGATAGACCAACACAAAGAAGCACATACTTGCAAATAAGTGCAAGAAAAATCATTTTAAAACACAGCCATGTACTGTCGATTCACCCTTTGCTTTAATAACAGATGCAAGTGTTTTGAGGTATATCTCTTCCAGCTTTACTCATTTTAAGACGGAATTGACTCAATTATTTGCCAAATAGCTCAGATTCAGTCAGATAACATAAGTGTGAGTAACAAGTTTCAAGTCCTGCTATGAATTGGGATAAAATTAAGTTTCAATGCATTCGAATTCTGGCCTGATCAACTGTCAATGCTCGATTACGTTAATGGCTTATGAGCTAATTTTGAGAAAGCCAGAGGGTGGAAATCAGAAGTAAACTTTCAGCAAGGCCATAAGGTCATGTGTACCACATCCTGTGCCCTCTGTGCCAAAGGAAAATGAGTTGTGGAAAGGAGCCACACCGTATATAAGCTTAGTAAGACAGAGAGGAAATATGTCAAAATTAGAAAAATATGAGGAACTGTACAAGACCTTTCAACTAGAACCTGCAGCAATAGGCTAGCAGAGAATCAAGCTAGTGCTGTCAAATCTTCACCCTAGCTCTGAGTCGCTGATTTTTACTGTGGGGGATCTGCGGCTCTCGAGACTCGTTAAGAATCAGGGCTTTTGCGCTCTGGAGCTATCTTTGGATTTAATATCCCACTTGAAGGTTTGTCACTGCTCTGCAATCTACTGACCAACTTTCTTGTTGCTGCAATAGAAAGCATTCCCTCAGCCTGATGGTGCTAACCCCCATGTTTCACCATGAGGATGGTGCGCAATGAGCAGAGTCAAACCTTTTGCATGTAGGTCAAAAAGTTTAATTTTGTTGTCATCTGACGGAGGAATCGTTTTCCATGTTTGCCATGTCTCGTACACAAACAAGATTATTTTTATACCACTCCTCCCTTAAAAAGAAATAGCCAACAGATTCACCCACCCGAGTTGTGGATCTCTGCAACTCCTCAGTCCTTCACTGATCCTCTAATTAATGTTCTCCATTTTAAGTTTGTGCCATACTTCTATCATCTTCGTATGGTTAATAAAAAGTGCTTCGGGAGACGTTTAAAGCTTGACACATTGCTTTATAGAAAGGGATTAAACCCTTACTCGTAAAACAGTTTACAATGTCGCATCTTTTTTCTTCATTGTCAGTAATTTACTGGTGTGTGTTGGTCTATCACAAGAAACCCCAATAAAAACATTGATGTTTGTGGTTGTGACTAATTGTGGAAATAGCTTAAGGGATATTTCTTTTTACAAGGCTCTGTACATGGAAGTTAACTGATCAAGGAGCTAAACATTGAAATGTTACGTTTCCAGCATGGCACGTCAGATCGTATCATGTGTGCATCGAAATTAAAGAGCAAAGTCGCACGCATGTGTACCCACAACCAGCACGTTACTTACTTGCAAACAGCTGTTTGAACACTACACAAGCTCCTATCAAAATACCAAAAACTAAGAATTACAATTCAAGGCATAACAATGCTTCACAATTTTTTGAGAAGGACTTTGATCTGGGCAAAAAAAGAAAGAAAAAAAGAAACGATGGATAACTAAAAACACAAGAGTGCATGCATTCCTGGGCACCGAGTGTGTGTTTGTATGTATAAACATCTGTCACATGTGCAAATGCATGTGCTTCGGGTCAACATCGAGTGCGTGTGTGAGATTAGTGTGTTTTTGAGAGTCACAGAGTCCATGTTTCCCCCAATGGTGCATTAGTGCCGGTACTCTGGGGTGGATGTAGGTCAGGTCATTATTACTGATGTGGCAAAAGCTCTGAGTGCTGCTATTTGAAAGCACATCAGCATTAAGTTAGCCGACTAAAGCCGGGCACAGGCAAACACCAGTCTGCATTAGCGTGCTTCTCTTGCTCACACTCCGCTTAATCTAAAAAAATAAAAAATGCTGCAGACACAGATGCTTTATGCCAATGACGTATGAGACTGCCGTCATACTTGGCCAAGGAAAATGATTAAAAAGCTCCTTCAGTCAGCTCAGCCAAAGCTCTGAGCAGCCGTTTTGTGCATGAATTATGATAGACTCGCTAGAATAAAGTGGATTAAATCATCTACAGGAATGATTTTTATTGTATTTCTTTTCATAATATTTGCTTTTCAAAGAGTTTTTTACATGTCTACCTAGGTGGTCAACATATACTTGAAATATAAATTGATATCAGGGATATTTTATACTGAGTGAGCAGAAAACAAGCCCAAATCTAAAACTCTTTAATGAAAATGTGACCTCGTCTCCTACTCCTGAGCTCTCTATGCTTCTCTTTCTCATTCTTCTCTTATTTGGTGTTTCGTTGCTCAACTGTGTATTTCAACAATGTACATTTCCTACAAAAACAACAGTAACACTGCTGAGTGTCATCAGTAAACTCAATTGGAGGTAAACAAATCTAGGATGCACACACCAGTCCTATTTGGTCTGCCTTAATCAAACACCGGTTTGTTTGTCTAGAAAGTTTGGTTCGGTTTGACCAGGCAAACTCTGGTCCGCCTGCAAACCTAAGTCTCGTTTCAGTTGAAGTGAACTTTGACGCAGTTGCAATGCATATGTGGATGTCAAATGTACTGAAAACCGTTCCAAAAGCAGAACAGACTCTATAGCGTAGGACGGCTTGGTTAAATACAACCAAAACAAACGTAGGAGTCGAGCTCTAGCGGGAGAAATGGCTTGTGGTCTTTTGCCAAAGGCAAAAAAGAAATCCTACAACCACTAAAATCTGACGCCACTCCATTTTTGTTTACATTATGTAAAAAAAGCAGTTGTGCTCAGTGTCTTCTTCAGAGGTTTTCATGCTGTTTCCTTTAGGAGTTCTTGGTGGAGCGCCACCACAGGCAAAAGGGAGAACCTGGTTTATTTGACAGTGCAGTGTGAAAGGGAACCGCACCAGCTGAAATTGTATCAAATCTTGCTACTTTGGTCCTGATAGAACCAAGTTTATTCTACTGTCCGGTTTTAAAACACCCTTACAACTCATGTATTACAGTTTTTCCTTTCTTCAGAAACATTCAGAGGCCCTGTCTAACATCATCTCCATTTAGATATTAGCTCCACTAAACTATGATCTATGTCAGTTCAGCCTTTCAAAATAAAATGACATGAGCTATGTCAAAAGTTTTTACACTTTTTAATGTGTAAATTCAGTACTTTACCTGATTTTTTTCTGCTGTATTTTGTTGCAATATTCTGGTTATTTGAGTAAAATATTAGTATTCTTATCTACATAGTCCACAAAGCAGAATCCCTAAAATTAGCTTCTGATTTGCGTTTTTAGGATGTAGGCTAACTTAAATACAACATCTTAAAATGCTAAATCTATTTTTTTTTTTCGGTAATGACTGAAGTATTCTACATTACATGTTGATTGTCTATATGTTTTCTAAAACTGAAAATAAATAAATAAATAAATATCAGCAGTTTAAGGTTTTACTGCATTTTAAAATCAAATAAATTTTGTTGCAACCTCTATATTATGTTGTTTGGAGACCAAAAACAGTTGTGAAATTGTTGCTTTTTAGTATTTGAATACATGTTCAAAATCAAAACCAAATACTGATGGGTGAAATGCTAAAATCAAGTTGTGATCAGATGAATCAAAGACAGGGCACATAATTGATAACCTTTTAGCCTAACATGGATGGGTTTGGACAGAGAGAGGAAGCTGGGGTGCCCAGAAGAAACACTATAAAGAACAGAGAAGTGCCTTGTGTCAGGAAACAAAGAACTTCCAGGTTAAAGATTGTGTAAGGGTCTCTTTCTATTAAAGGGCTGGTGAGATATTTACATAATATTCAACATTTACAAAAGACTACTGGCAGGGTCTATTTGAAGAAGCATACCTTGCCAGTATGTGTAGCTACACTGGTCAGCTAGAAGGGGGCAGAGTAAGGAGTAGCTTTCATGGATGTTCACACACACACACACACACACACGTAAACAGCTTTTCAATAGCCATCTACGGTAGTGACCACTGTGCAAGAAGGCATTTAACGTACAAGGAAGTAGTTAAATCATGATGGAGTCAGAGGAGAATAAAAGTATATGGATCTTATGATTAAATAAAAAAGATAAACAGTTTTCAATTTTATTGTTTCCCAGTAAGATCCTTTTACAGTTTGAACTTCACAGGTCACCATTTGAGCAACTCTTATCCAATATTTCCTTCCTTCCACTCAAAAAAGTGTTTGTACTAAGTGACAGAAGCTGCCTTTACACTCCCACATCAACGATAAATAGACAGCGCGTAGTGGTATAACCAGCCTCTAATCACATCCATCCCCAATAACCTTATTGATTAGGAATAAGCTGCTGATCCAGCTCCTTCCGACACGCATTTCGCTCCATCTGACTGGCAGATCTATCAGTCCTCCATCCTCTCTTCCATTTTCTAAACTGCTTACTGTGTTTGGAGTCACTCAGGGCAAATGGATGGTGCTACACACATACAGTTTGTACACAAAGGCATGTGGAAAAACACTAAACGCCCCAGCTACACACCAGCTCTTACTCTGGTTAGGGCGGAAAGTCTGTACTTTAAATCTGATAAAACCCAAAAGACTCCCAGCATTGCAAACCAAACTTGGTGTGACTGAGATAAAAACAAAAGCAGGAATCAAATTATTTAAAATATAAACCGTATAAATTGCCATTAGCTTTTGAGAATACACAACGACCATGAGGAACTAAACATTTCTAACATCTGCAAAGTGGGCAAGTGTGTGTCTGAGGGTGAGGACAGGGAAACACTTACCTAGCATACGAATGTACAGCGCTGTCTGATCAGAGCTGTCATAGGAGATGGCCCCGCGTCTCTGCAAAGAGAAAGATGTAATCAACAGCAGTTCATGAAAAAAAATAATACTTTGCATGTTTTCTCCATTAGAAATGACTTTATGACGCTTTTCAAACTGACTCATATCAGTGCCACATTGTCTGTTGCCTTTTGAGATATTTTAGCCTACTTCATGCTAGGTTCTATTAAAGTGACTTCTAGACTTGTGGCTAGCAAAACTGCTTTGTTACTGTTAATTTACAAATTAAAGTAAATGTAGCTTAATTTTAAAACTAATGTTTTTACTCAAGTTATCTTTCACATTAACATTTTTAATGATTTGAAAGTACTTAAAACGTGGAAAAAACTGAATAAATGTAAAGCACTTTTTCACAGAATGATAGACAAATACAGGCATCATTTTCAGAGTTGAATGTACTTAGTATCTGCTCCGTTTGCTCCTAATCTGTGTGCAGATGAGTGTGCGCATACATCACTGTTACACTGATAAACATGTTCCTGCTTCATATCACCATCCTGATATGGCGCTGCTATCAGTCATGCGAAAAACACATGTGCAATGAGGAAACACACACGCGCGTATAAATGCGACCACAAACACGCGGTGTTGTACATGAAGGTAATTATAAACACCGGTCCCAATTGGACCCCACCCATGAGGCTTGGATTTACTTCCCTTTGAAAGCTTGTCAAAAAGCTCTGCTGTAAATGCACAGATGGTAACGTGTAGATTTTCTGACGTCAGCCGGTGATGCAAGATAGTCAGAAAAATTAGCCTCTGGCTACAATCATGTATATTTACATTTACATTGTAAATTTTCCTCAACACACACGCCATCCTGTTTTAATATAAACGACACTGAAATTAATAGTTAGATGCATTTAAGCTTGTTTACATCGAGTCAACACTAATAACCAATAGGACATTGAATAGTTTTAATAATTTAAACATTAGAAATATCCATCGAGTGTGACCAAAAGTTATGTTAATTGTTAACTAAGATATATGAAAAGCTAGTCTAAATCTACTGTAGCTTCAGACATTTTTAGCACACTTGTCCCAATCCTATTTATGGCCCTGATATAGTGTCGGCCACAGAAAGTCAGACTATCCTTTTTCCAATCTTTACTATGACACAGACCGTGAAAAAGACTGTAATAATTGCTGCAACTTTCTTGCAGTATCGCATGATCTGCTCTGCGTGCTGGGAGCTGAAATATTCCTCCAGGACTTATAGAAATAGGGTCAGGAAATCGTCCGCTAACATCTCTGCAGATCCTGGACACAAGTTGTTCAAACCTTTGCCTGGGAATTGGTGCTGCTTGCAAAAACCAATCCCAACAGCTTTACAGAGTGCTCAACTAATCTGTGTTTACATGTGCAATATTCTAGCCCGTCTTGGAAAAAACGATTAAGTGAACATTGTGAGCATATGAAACCAAAGTTAATTCCCTGATTTTGCACAAAATGTTGGCCAATAAAATGGATTCTGAAAATTTAACAACATTCAAAGCAAAGTATTTCATTTTAGATGAATTACTGGACATGAAGTGAAATGCAACACAAGCTAAATGATCAATCAGACTTTATCAAGCCGGAGAGTATGCAGCGTTAGTCTTCTGCAAACTAATCCAGGTGAAAATAAAGTCAGTGGGAGAAAGAGATGAGTTAACTGACAACTGCAGCTCTGTGTGGTGAGTCTTATCTTTAGAAACAATCAATTAAGACTATACGGGTCTTAGGTGACAGTTTTCTTTACCTCACGAACCTCAATAGCAACTTAGAAAGTTTGAGATGCAGAAACCAGCAGTTTCGAAAGAGATAAATTCTCTTTCGCTTTTAAAGAAAGAAGAAAAAAAAAACACTGGCTACGTAGAGAGCTATTGGGCATTTTACCCTGAACACATTTTAAAAATCAAACAAAATGGTACATTTACAAGAATAGAAATGGAAGCTTATGCTCTACCTTACTCAGCCTAATTTCATTTAGAATATTCAAACATGGTTTAAAAAGATTTTTGTCTTTTCTTCACAACTACCAAGAGAAATGCTTATAATGGTGTAAAGTTTCTCTGTTAATTTTAAATGCCAATGTTTGGAATTGCTGTATTTTCTTAGTTAAACATTAAAAAACAAACAAAAGAACCATCAACAGTCACAGTTTTTAGGTCGGATCCCATTTTTTAAAATGAACATTGAAACTGAATCTCATTGCCGTGCTTCACAACTAAAACTCCAGGTTTGTTTGATTTTCTGTCAAACAATAGACAGATTCCAGCTAAAATTAAGGGATAGCAGTTCAAATAGAAATGTTGTATCTGTGTTATGGACTTTATAAATGTGCAGAAAATGTTTTGATGATGTAGATCATTGCTTCATGCAAAAGGAAACAAGTTATCCTCTTCATCTAGCAGCTTTAAGCTACTAGGTGGCTAGTAAAAGTCATTTAACTTTTGGTTAGAGGTAATCTTCTTGGCTTAAGTTGTTTCCAGCCTTGTATCAGAGTGGCTGCTTGTACTTTTTTACAAAAAAATAATAATAATGAGGCATTCTGCTGAAAGCAGTTCAATAAGAGTCTGTTTTATAGCATCAATGACAGATGAACTGATAAAACCTCCCTCAAGTCTTCACAATAAAGTTTTCACCACATATACTGTGCTCTGAACTTTTAAAGAACACAATTTATCCTGGTAGTGAGAGTAGTAGCTGTGGTAATAGTAATATTTATACCGAAGATAAACTGAAAACTGAAGGATTTTTGCATGATAATCACAAGATTTCCACCCCGATACATCCTTATCAACTTGAAAAGGCAGAATTTTAATGTTTCCCTTTTGAGTGAGCTAAAATTAATATAAAGCAAACGTCTCACTCTAGTAATTAAAGGTTAACTGTATGGCAAGACGTTTAAAATCTGTCCCCTTTTGTGCCAAATGCACTGTTATGTCTTTTCATAATAAACAAAAATTTGTGATAAAAAAACTTGATCTTTTAGCCATATTTCTGAGCCCTACTCTTTATCTAAACCAGTATCTACAGCCAGCTGGTCCTTCCAGGCCAGAGGCATCTCCAGGAGAGTCACAATCAGAGTGGGAGCTGTGGCTGGCTTCACTGCTCTAAATGCATATTTGCTCTGTCGACAACCAGCTGCTTGGAGCTGCACTGAGGTGTTGGCTCACCTCATTTTGCACTCTGCATATGCTGGCGCCCCTCCAGGCCACCACTTCACTCCTCTTTCTGGGGAGTCCCTTGTATCCAGTTAAGAGGAATGACATGTTTAAATGGATGTTTGAATGAACAACGAGAGTCTAACTGGACACGCAGCTCTTAGAACAGGTCTGCTAACTTCAAAACAAAGTTAGCTTTAAACTTGAATTTTTGCTAAAAGTAAAAAAAAATTAAAAAAGCGATAAAACCTGACAGCACAGTGACATCTTGTTCATTCTGTCTGTTTACTATGATAATTTGAAGACAACTGTCTGGTCAAACACAGACAAACACAAATAATCCTGCTCGTATGCTCATGACTTCATATCCTTGGGCTTAACCGTGGATCCACTTCACACACATACACACCTAACAGCGTCTGTCCGATGAGCTCATGACAGCCGCCAATCCAAAGCTAATATTTTACCGGCTGGCAAACACCTCGAGTCAGGGTGTGCAAAGCTGTATTTTAGTGTCAACAAGACTCTGTATTTACACACAGTACAAGTGTTTAGTTTTGGCATTATATATTGTGTGCATGTATATAATGGGTTCGTGTGTGCATGAGTGCAAGAAGGTGGTAAACATAAAGTGTGGGAACTATATGATGCAGTCTCCAGGGATTAGAGTTGAGAATGATCTGTGTGGAAAACCTAAAGTTTTCATCAGAATTTGAACAGAAACAAAAGTCTAAACAATGAGTATGTGCAGTCAGTGTTGTGAACAGATTTATGTCCTGAACAAACAGGAAGGTTTAGTTTTACTGTCAAAGTGGCAGAAAGCAGACACCCCTTTCACCCGCCCATCACGCTGTCTGGGTTCAGCAGGAAATAGTGCTGATTTGTAGGAGCAGCGCATTAGAGCGGAAGGTTTCATGTTGGTCAGCTAAAGACAAAGGAAACTTCTTCACAGCTCCTATTTGGGGCCCACTGCTGTGCACATTTCAGCTAAAATGATGCACATCTCATACACGTGCAGTGTATGGCATGTTTACGCCAAGTGTAGCAACAGACACATTTAACGAGGACGACAAAGTGTTCAGAATTATCAGACTCAAGAATAATTTAAATGTTTTACATTCAAAAGTTTGTGATGTCCTTTAAAATGAATTTCTAATTTAAATGAAGCACTGAAAGCAACAAATGTTTGCCCTCATTTTTTTTTAAAAAAAGCCACAAAAATGTCTAAAATGAACAATAACGTTTTTTCATATTGTAACATTGATTTTACAGTTGCATTACTATAAATAAAATGCATATTTTAATTTTATTGATATATTAAAGCAGAAATGTAGTATACATGTTAAACTTGTTAGTAGTTTTCAAATTCACATTGAAACATTGCTCTATAGGTGTATCTCAGTCAAAATATGACCGGAAAGTTCATTAATTTGTTAATAAAACACAAAATGAAACGCCTTAGTTGTTATTCAAAACTTTTGATTCCACTGATTTTGATCATTATTGCTTAATGTGAATAAAAACCCACAATTCAGTTCATCAGAATAATAAAACATAAAAATAAAACATAAATGTTATGTCATTGCATATCAATCATGCAATCATAAGCAAGACTGTAAATGCCCTCTACAAGAACGGTAAGACACAAAAATGTCTTAGCTATAGGAACTGGATGTTTATAGAGCACCATACACAAGCATATTATTGGAAAGGTTAGTGGAAGGAAAAAGTGTGGCACAAGCAACATAGAAAGCCAACCAAAGCCTTAAACTAGTATTTCGAAGCAAAGAGTTTGTAGTAGATTCGGTAAACGTCCTTCTCTGACTGAAAAGATTTCAGAAAATCTTTTCATTCCTGATCTGCACATTTTTATTACATCTCATGACCCAAGAGAACGTACCCAGCAAAGATCAGAGGATTGAAGTAAAAAAATAAGAGTTTTTCAAAAGGAATGTACACTTTACACAGCTAGTACCTGGAAAAGCCATCCATTGCCAACATCAGATATTTAATGTTTTCACTATGAAGCATCTAGAATGTTTTCATTTCATAACTGCTTTCTCTTAAAGCTCAATCTTCTTCCTCAGGCTTGTCTTAGGAGGAAATATGGGTGGTACAGTCCCTATATCTCGGCGTTTGATCGGTGACGCTAACTTTAGTGTCATAGCAAAGCTAATCTGCCAGGTGATCACAGGCTGAAAAACAAAAACAGATAGGGGCTTTCTGTTAACTTTTATTTCATCACAACCTTTGTTAGTCAATTAGCCACAGGAGCAAAAAAAGGCAGGGCTTGACTCACTGAAGAAAGAGAAACTTAAAAATATTTTAGAAAAAATTGTACTGTTTTTATTACACTTGGTTGGATTAAGGAGATCATCAGAGAAAGAGTCAAGTGATAGACCAGCAGAGAGCAACACAAAACAAATGTGGCAGGCAAAATATATGGATGCTGTTGCGTTTTTTAAAAATAAAGTCTAATTACACCAGATATTTCAAACTGTAACTTCAAACACTGAAGCCCAGTTATAAAACAGCCACCAGGAAATCAGCGTATCTGTTTTTTTGAAATGAGTGTGAGCGTTTACAGACATCACGGGAAAACAAAAGACTAAATAGTTACCGATCTGCATTTAATACTTCCCATTACAGTCGTCAGGTTCAGCATTTTTATATGTCAAACCTCCCTGGTATATTTATTATGAGTTAAATCAGATGACTGGATCACTTTATGTCGTTTTGAAAAATAGCATCATTCTGACTCTGACCTAAAGAAATGCAAAGCCTATCCATCTCACTTCTACATTGGAAAAGTATTCATATACAATCATGATTAATGTATTCAGATTATAAATGCAAAATTAAAACTGACTGTTTAAAGTCTGCACTAAAGCTGTGCTCCAGGTGACATAGTTCACCTTTGTAGACAACGTGCATGTGATCTGATCACAGGTTTTTCTCCACTTTCCCTGAGAATTTCAGTGAAACTACAAATCTCCACAGCTGCAGAGTCCAAAACAGCTTGTAACATTAACAATGTTCTCATGTGAGAAGACTGAATTCAGGGCGGACCTGCATGAACATGCGGCTAGGAGCTGAAATGTGTCCTGCATACATCCGTAAGCAGGAACAAGAATGTCAGTTTCTGGTTTTGTGTGTATTTTCCCTTGCAGTCCTCAGTGTACTCCACGTTTGATTCATCTGGCCCCCAGAGTTGCACTTAGCTGGTGTTCGCCCGCAGCACTTTGAACACAAACTAAACACTGTTTTGTTTGGAGTGTGCTGCGAGCGTAACAGTCTTCTCATTGTGCTCTGCAATTCCATGTAAGCTCGTTTACATACGTCTCCACTCCTTATCTCGGCTTAGTCCAACAGCCTGAGGTCAGAACGCTCAGGTTTCTGAGGTCAGAACCTAGTGTCAAAATTCCTGATAGAGTAAGCAGCCCGGGGCTTCAGTGTCTGTCATTTTCTGACTCCTATAGTCCCAGAGATAGTAGAAAAAAAGGGAACAAAAGGTTCATGTATATGAACTCAAATTGACCTTACAGGCATTTGGTGAGAGTTTAACTGTTTTATTTCAGAAGAAAAAACAGATTGGAGGAGTTTAAACTAAATAGAAGAATAAAAACGTGGAGCTTTGCTTTGTGTTTGATCTCCTGTTTCAGTCCACCGCCTTTCAAATGATATCAGAACCATACAGCTTCCTTGTATCAAAGACAGGTGTAAAACCTGCTTTTATTGTGTTATTACAATTTAAACATGGGGTGTAACCGAAGGTAGAATGACTGCAGACAGCCAGCGGACGCTAAGCAAATGAGCCCCAGCAATAACCTCATAAACCGACATATCACAAACAAAGGGAAACACAAACACAAATGCAAAATCCTCCCTCTGACATAAAAGCAACAGACTCAATGCCGTTTCATAAACTAAACGTTTCCTTCCGAGTTATGTGTTGGCGCAGAGCTTTGCTGTGTGGGACAGCACATTCCAGCAACCGAGTGCTAAGCCATAAACACAGGCAGACTTGGACAGAGGGGAGTGACTCCGTCTGTGTGTTTGAGCTTCAGCAGCTACATGCACAAGAAGTCCTCCATGGAGTCTACCTGGTGGAGGAGTGGTTTAAGAGCGCCGCGATCAGTGTGACACACTTCAGCTGCTATGAATTTTAAGAGCAGGCTGCTGGATGGTGAAGGGGGGATTGACCCTCGATATCTCAGCAAACCAAATAACAATGCTGCAGAACAAAGCTGCACGCTCGTAAGGCTTTTTTTTTTTTTTACTGGCAGGGAAAGTGCCATAAAATAATTCAGGCCTCTTTATACTTTACACAGAGTGCTCTAACTGCTCTTTGTGTACCCGGGCTTTTAGCGCTGCTGTATGAAACAAGCAGAGTAACGAGGCGGTGCTCCAGATTCTTTCCGGCCATCTAACACTGTGCAGGAATTTCATTCATTTAAATACCATCATCTGACTCTAATTGGCTCTCAGGGTCAACTAATTGCCCCCCCCTTTTTAACCTTCTGAGGAAGACAACCAAAACAGTGGTTCTCAGTGTTGGTGAAAGCTGCAACAATAGAACTTATGATCAATAAACAAACTTCTTTGGATTCAATGGTTCAAATGTATATGTTTGCAAATACTGGATAAATATGGGTAATATTTACATCTGTGCTATATTATTTCATAGGAAAAAAAAAATCAAACCTGAATATGCAGCTGCTTTTTTGGCAAATAAACAACCTTGCTGCATTGCAATAGAGTTTTTTGTTGATTTCACCAAAACATCTCCATGCCCTTAAAAAACAATTCACAATACATATACACTTTACTAGTAGCATTTTTCACAATCTTCCAACGGCTGAGGTTATCCCTACTGTTTGTGCACTTTTCCACCGCATCTGTTTTCCTTCCACTAAACTTTTCATTAACTCGCACTCTAAATAGCAAGCCTATTTAGTTAAGATCTTTTTGGCTTGCCCTTCTTGTGGAGGATGAGTCAGCAGTGTGCTTCATTATCGTATAAAGCACATTTCATTTTTTTTATATATATATTTTCTTATTAGTGTTGTATTTAATTTTTGTTGAAGAGTGAATTTTGAATTTTCATTAGTAACAAACACTTGAAATGTATCACTGTGTGTGTAAAGGTTTGATTTTATGAAACCTTTACATTAAAAAAAGTTTTTTTTTTCTGACCTTTTTATAATTACTGAAATTATTTCAGTAATTTGATTACTGAAATAAATCAAATTTTCAATTCTATCTTAATTTAATGCATATTTTTGTGCATTAATTATGTGGCTACAAGCAATTTTATGATAATGTGTCTCACTGGAACTGCTTGTGTAAAGTTGTTGCTTTTACCCAAGAAATGTGAAAAATCTTCTAAGTCGCATGTTAATGTTTCTGCTATTTAACAAAATTATATTTTAGCAGTTTTTACAACACTAAGAATCATAAATGTAAAAGTGGCATGCACCTTTTGATACATTGTGATAAATGCAAGATATTTTTAGGGCCAATGACTGAAGGGATGTAAAAAAAAATTTAAAATTAAGGGTTAAAAAAAAAAAAAAATCAAACCAAAAGTTGTTGGGATTTTTTTTTTAAAGCTACAAAGATTTTAAGATGTGGATTACACATTAGTCAGCCTGAGTAGTTATTGTGTGTCTGAAAGTGTGTCAATGTGTAAAACCCCTTTTTCATCGTTGATTGCACTCGACGTTGCAGCACAAAAACATCGCAGTCACGTGACATCACCTCCCCCACCCCTCCTCACAGAAAGAGATGAACGTGATGTGAATCATGAAAAGTGTCTCATTGAAGACAGGATGTTGTCCATTTACCACAAAATAAACATTCTGAAAAGCCCTCCAGCGCAACTCCAGGTCATTTCTGCAAAGCAGGTTTAAAAACCTACGTTTTAGTGCAGCGGGGGTTAAAAGTTTGCGAACGATTGTGAAACGCCCGGCTCAGAGTCTGAGCAGCTCCTCTAGCATTCTTACCACATCCTGAAACGACGTCAATCTGATGGCAGTTTGAAACAACAAAGTAACTCCCAGAAGTAGAAACCGCTGCCTCGTGTTCCCTTATCAAATTTGTGCAGAGATGAATCTACACTGCATGGAACAAACACACCCATCTCTAACCCTCATGCACAAGCTTATCGTCTCCTTAAGCATCTCAAATTTGAAGGGGGTTATCTGCAATCAGATGACAAAACTATCTCGACGGCCTGTCTGACAGTGACGTAACAGACTGAGTAGATCACAGCGTACAGCCTGAGCTGCTTTCCTCCCATTATCACCCAAAACAACGTGACAACACAGAACAAATCAATGCCATTTGTTTACCAGTGTTTTCACCAGAATTGTTGGTATGTGGATGTGAATGAATGCAGCTATTGAAACTGGGAAGCAAAATGTCTTTTCATCAAGTTGTTGAATTTATATTTTACAATTTTGTCTTGCAAAAGTACTCATATGGCTTAAACTTTTAACATTTGGTCATGAATTTATTCACATTTTATACAAGAGTAACAATAAGTGGCATGCAGTTGTGAATACCGCAGTGGCCTCATGGTATTCCTGGAAGATAAAGACCACAGCCCCTAATGAAAAACTAAAAATCCACGGATACTTGAGACTACCTCTAAAACTGCTTATAAACTGTCTATTTTAATAGTTCAAATACCAAATATAACTTAACATACATTAATTCGCCCAGCTCTACTGCAGAAGTTAGCATCTACAGTTTCCTTATCTCTGTTCTTAGGGGCACAGCCAATCGGCACCAAGGAAAATGAATAGCACTCCTGGATTGGCTGCTTTGCAAAGAGCAGCCAATAGTATGTAAAATAGCAGCTAGGTATTGCAGCTTCCACCAACTGCATTTTCTTTCAACTATTTTAGAGAAAAAAATCTGCAAAGACAAATTTAGCACGAATAACTTGGAACTGAATTCCACAGAAAAATACACAAATTGAATTTTTCTTTCTTCAGCTTTGTAAAAAAGTCGGATATGGGTCGCAAATGGGAAGAAAAAAAATGGAATTGAGTCGCCTGCTCTGTGAGCGTTGCCTAAGTAATTTTTACACTTGTAAAAGAAAAAAAAAATTATACTTTGTTTTTACACAAAATTACTTGTTATTTTGAGTTGTTAGGCAACAAAAAATCCTAATAATACACTCAAGTTTTTTGGTTACATTTTGACAAAATTGCAAAATGTTCAACGGTTCTGAATACTTTTTCAAGTAACTGTCGGTAAAAATGTGTGCAGCAATGCCAAGCAGAGCAGAGGCATCAGTGTTTCATAGTTTATATGAGAACCACATGACCTGTTCTTGCATCCTTTTCTCTGCATGTTGATTCTAGACTTTCCATTTTGCGCCAATTTAATTAGTCGCTGGCTAGTGTTTACCTATCGTTTTCCTTCAAAGAAAAAATATTTCAGGGGAACCAGCTTCCCTAAATGCATTCCAGCAAAAACCTCACTTTATCTTCCAACAATTCAGGACTAACATGTATCACATGCATACAAAGACAACAAAAGAAGAAAAATCCATTCATTGGCGAAGGTTGTTTTTTTTCCCCCTTTGACCAAATCATAAGCATTCCAGTCACTAAGGGAGATATCCTTCTGAGACGGAGTTGTGTCTTCAACCCAACTCTTTTGTCCACTGTTTACAAGAGGAAATGTCTTCATCTGCGAGGGAAGGGGCGGCGGGAGGGGATAGAGGAGGAAGAAAGAGAGGGAGCTTGTGAGTGAGCGGAACAAGATAGCCGCAGAAAGAAAAGAGACTGAGACTCCGGCCATCTGTGAATGTGGAAGCGAGCCAAACCACTGCCCACAGAGCACAGGCACATGCCTAACTGCCTCTTTCTGCCATGGCAGTCCTGCCCTGCTTCCACAAACAACAGGCTTGTTGAACCACACACAAAAACACAGCAGCCACCAAGGACAAACGCACCCTTATGGTCATAAATACGGCCTAAACATAATATTTGTGGAAGTGTAATTGCTCTGTAGCAACAGCTGAATGACACCGCTGCATGCATACATGCAGGTTCACCCATTTTTATCAATGTTTGCAAGAGGAGAGGTGAAGCATTTCAGCTGCAGGTCTTAATGTTTCTAATTTATTTTTTATGGCAAAAAAAGGGGTAAAATGCCAGAACTGCAATAAAAACAGCCTAGAAAGGGGAAAAAAACTTCCAATGTAGCTCATACTGGAAGGATAGTGTTACAACTTGCGTTTTTTAGCAGATGAGCAGCACAGAAATCGGACCACAATGTCAACTCAGAGGCGTCGTGACCTTTCCAGGGAACTCTCCCTGGTTTTGGGTCCTAGATCCAAGTTCCAAGAATCACTGTGAAAAAAGCTATTTACGGTCTTATTACTGCTGGAGGCAGAGTATTGAGACAGAGCAAAGGAGAATTTTACTGTGCTGACTGAAACCCTTTCACCAGAAACCCTTTGAGAT
The DNA here is from genome assembly GCA_903066815.1 of Brachyrhaphis roseni. Classification (NCBI taxonomy): domain Eukaryota; kingdom Metazoa; phylum Chordata; class Actinopteri; order Cyprinodontiformes; family Poeciliidae; genus Brachyrhaphis; species Brachyrhaphis roseni. Next base: position 1,116 of record CAEFZY010009304.1, on the reverse strand, counting down.
ATACTAAATGTCTGACATTAGCATAAATGCATGCAAAAACAGCTTAAGACCAGTAACTAACCTCTTCACTTGCAAGTTGTTTAAATTCTCCTAAAGAGATAAAACCTTTTAGCTTTTAGTGGTCTCTGAAGGTTATTCTATGACTAACATGTAGTTAAAATAAAGTTCTCCAAGCTCAGAAAGAAATCTGGGTACACCAAGGAAAAGCATACCCAAGAACTAGAAATCCTGCAAAGTGTCTGAAGGTGTTAAATGTTCTTAACTAAGAGAGAAGTTTACTCAATACAGGTTTGTGCAAACAAATCATACCAGTGTGGTTGTCTCGTTTGGCTCAGTTACAGTTTAGATTATAAAGTACAACAGTGGAAATCTACACACCAGAATCAGATGTTAAAGTTAAAAAGGAAAGTTACACTGAATCTAATCTGAAGATTCTGGGAAATAAATCAAATCTATTCAATTTATCACAATGTGACGTTCAAAATGGAAACCATTTTCAATTTGTGGAAACTCAATTATTTCTTATTCCTGGATGCATCTTCACCACCATCTCCTGAAACAAATTCTTGACCAGATGAGATGGGTTTGTGGGAAAAGTAAAACGCGAACCGAGAGTTAGAGTTTTTAGTGTCGTAGATGTTAAATTAATAGACTTTCTTTGAAATGGAAAGCAGCTATGGCTCAATTACTGGTTTTGAGGAAGAAATAGTAAATAAAGTCAGACATTTTATGCCACCAACTTTTCTGCACAAGAGAGACTGCAACTTGTAGCTATCAGAATTGCTTAGATTTTGTGCAAGCTACACTGAAATTTTGAAAACCAAGTACTGTTGCTGTACAGAACAGTCTATCACTGTGCAGATAAATATTTAGCATAGCTAAAAAGTATCCTGTAGTGACTGCTTTCTCTAACAGACCAAAGTTTAAGTTCACAAGCTGTTTAGTCATTCCTTACTAAACTTAGTTCTAGTGTATTATTGTTTGATTTCTTCCTGTGCCATATACTGTGTTCCAAATTATTATGCAAGTGATATTTTCTCAGATTTTCTTAAATGGTCAATGCAAATGATGGTCAGTATAATTTTCAAGTCATGAACTATTACAGTATAAATCAAA
>CAEFZY010009295.1:0-27736 GCA_903066815.1 Brachyrhaphis roseni | reverse complement strand
GAGGACCCGAGCTAAGAGGAAGAAACACCACCCGCGGTGGGTGAGAAGGGAATTTATTTTTTTTATATATATATATATATATATATATATATATGTGTTTTATATCATCATATATATAGCATATATAAGTTTCCTTATATATGATAAGGAAACTTAACTTGACTTATAAAAGTATAAAGAGGAATCTAACACTAAGTAAAGGAATACTAAGACATACTTTAATACTAAAGTCTATACTTTATTCAGACATAAAGTTCTGATTCTTATTATATATTGATCCAAGTCCAGAAAAAGCTTAAGTCATTGACTCTTGCTTACATTTAATGTGATCATGTGTTCTAAATTGTATTATTTTTATGTACCTTAAAAACAAACAGGAACATTGAGACATTTTTCTGCTTTCATTTCTTACTTTGATTTCTTATTTTCATAATATTTCACTTTCAGTTTATCCTTCCATTTTGTTTGAGGTGTGTGTTTGTTTTGCCTTCGGTACGATCTTTTCGTTCTGGTTTATTCTTTCTGCTGGTTCAGTTTTAGATGTCGGGTTGTAGATAAAAAAACTCTGTGTGGTAACAGATCAGGCTGAGACTCTGGCAAATGGCAAAGAGCAAAAATCTTTATTATGTTTGCAAACGGAGAAAACAGCACAGCACAACAGCTGTACCTGCAATGAGTTCTAACTTGGAGCTGCAAGCTCTCACAATATATAGGACTCTCCCACAACGTGGTCATAACAAAATAACAAAAACATTGTCAGACCTTGTTCGTGCACGTCCTCTGAGCTTATGACATTCAATGGAGAAACTTGTTAGACTTTAGGGCTTATTCCATCTTACTATTTTTACCTAAACTATCTGTTGTTATCTGTTAACAAACTCTGGCGCTATGCTTTGGTACGTGTGGTGAAGCATTAGTCCACTCATCAGTCTGCTGCAGGGAGAGGTCAGCAGAAAACCTATCTAACTGGCTCTACAGAGACTCTCCCTGGCCTACATACTCTAATAGACTGACCAATACTAATGTGGTTAGATGAGTAAAAGAATTAAATGAAATTGTTAAAAGAAATAATAACACAATTTTTACTTCACAGGGTTTGTGTTTGTTCGGTTTGGGATTTGTTTCTGTTCAGGTTTTCTTCCTGCTACTTTCATCTGTTGTCTTAATCACATCCCAGCTGCTAGTCATTTTCTCATCTAGTCTCACTCTCTGCCCTCCCAGCTGCAGCAACTTGCCTCTGATTAGTTCCCTTGTCATCTCCCCTCCCTCCTCTGCATATCTACCTCTCAGACTCATTACTCTTCACTGGTTGCACTCTCCATGTTTCTAGTTAGTTGCTTCCCCCCACCGTCCTTTGTTTCAGAAGTTCTTTTCTTACAATAAATCTTCCTTTTACATTGAACTTGCTGCCTCCTTTAGTCTCCATTTTGGTCCACACTAATCATTTTCATGACCTGTCCAGACCTCTCAGATCTTCTGATTCTGGGGATGCAGAAGCAGAACCAGAACCAAACACGGAGCACCACAAATCTGGAACAAATTTCCATAAAACTATAAAACAGCCGAAACAGAAAAGTCTAATGCAAGACATTGACATTTGCAGTCGCAGTGTAACTACTTGTGTAAAAGTTCAAGGGGTGTGAATACTTTGTGACGGTACCATACATCCGCCTTACCTACGGCTGACATCTTGTTTTCTTCGTCTTGACCTGCGCTGCCATCAGGCCAAGATCTAAAGAGCTCTCCTGGCCTCACAGCCTCCTTCTGTCTTATTTTGCAATATATCGTTTTTATTCCACCTACAAAAGTTCATTACTGGCTGCAGAAAAACCCTGGCGAGATTCTGCTACAAGGCCCGGTGGACTCTGAAGGAACTGACTGGAGCAAAATCACGTCGGTGTTCCCACAGCCGTGGCTGCTTCACGCCAAAGTCAGGCCAAAGTTAAGATTAATGTCGAGGGATTAGGAGAACGGAATGAAAGAAGGAATAACGCTGAACTGGTTTGAAAGCAACTTTTATTCCTTCTGTTACGTCTTTACATGTGTGGCTCCTTCTGATTGCAGAGCTTGCTAACTCCTTCCCTATCCATCCCCACATCGTCTGTTTATTTTGTGTGTTTATTGCTTCAGAGTGCAGTTGTGGACCAGACAAGGAGGAGAACCTTTCTATAAAAGCCTGTTTATATGGCCACTTAGGATTTACAGGGGAAAAAACTTCTTCCTCCGTCTCTGTTGCGGCTGTAGTACGTGAAGTCCCCTACTATTGCGTCCTGTGAACTTCAGATTTCTATAAACTTGTTCCTTTTCTAAAAGTGCAGTAAAAATGTTTGATGTTCTGCAGTATTTGTCCAGAATGCATCAAGCAGGCGTGGCATCAGTCTGTGACTGACATCAACAGCCTGGAAAGGGAAGTGAATTTCCAAAACAAAATGTTGCGGTAGACTTATTATTCTTCCTATTCTTCTTATTTCTTCTCCATTGTTTAGGCTTTTGTTTTTTGAACAAAGAGTTTAGTGATACTTGTGATTCAGATCTTTAGCGTTTTGGGTTTTTTTAAGTGAAAATGCCACAAAATATTTCCTAACATGACAGTTTTGATATTTTTAGGAAATATTCTGGGGTTGGCGATGATTTAACAGATAAACTAAAACAAACTCTCCAAAAGGTACTTGCCTATTTTTATGTATTTATTTGCTAATCTGATCTTCTTTGTATGGGGAAAACATCTCATTGTGTCATGGGGGATTTTTTTGATGACTGTGAGGCATTAAAAAAGGAGCAACCATGTTCCTGCTGTGTTTTTGAGGTTACAAGGAAACCAGTGGGCATCTTTGTTACTGTTTACCCATGTGAAAGCATAGCAGGACATTTTGCTGCCTCTTGAAGTTGCATAGACATTTTTTCCCCCCACAAATAAACAAAATGTGTTTTAAAAATTCACCTATTTGCTCTCTCCTACGTTTAAATCCTAGGCTGCTCTGTGGTCTTTGTGTGTGGAGTCTGCATATTTGCCCAGTGACGCATTACTTTAGTTTTATCCCGTAGTCCAAAAACATTTATGTTTGCTGAAAATATCACTTCTAGTTAGTCACAGTAAAAGCTAATGGCTATGTCAATAAGACGGCCTGGGTTAAACACTGACAGACAGGGACAAGTGTATCACTGTGCTTGTGGGATCGGAGGTCAACGCTACTGACCTTGTTTGATAATTGCTATGTTGTTTTTTCGTAAGAGCTCTGTTCATTGATTTGGGGCTACTTGTAGCAAAGTGGTGGTTAGCTAAAAATTTGATAGAAGTCAGCTCCAACCAATGTTGTGATTAGCTAAAAGTTAGACAACCCGTTAGCCATTTCCCAATCACGTAGTTGTCAGAAAAACGACGGTTGGTGGAGCGCCTGTAGAACATTCCTCCAGTGCTTTTTGTCTTCCTGAAGCTAATTAGCAGTGACTTTAAGCAAACCTTCCCTAAATGTTCCTGCAAAGCCCACCTATCTGCCTCTGTTTCCCCAGTCAGCCGCAGCCATCGGCGTTGGCAAAAACACGCTGTTCCCGGCTAACAGCCTCAATTTTTACTTTTATAATGAAAGCCTGTAGTAAATATAATTACTTTCAGGCAACAGTTTTTTTCTCCTTCTTCTTTCCTTGGTTTTGTTTTTAGTCATAGTCTTCAAAATAACTGGAATGGCTCTAACCCAGTTCGCCTTTGGGTGGAGAGGCCAATCAGATTCTGTCACTGCCGACTGAATAACAGGTTAAAGCTGCCTTTCGCTAATTTCCCTCATTAACGATGTCAGCCTGTTTTATCTTGAGAGAGGGTGCAACACCCTGAAGCGCAACTTCCAGAAACTGACACGTTATTCTGTCACAGTTCACACACACACACCCACACACACAACAGATGTTCTAAAAAACCACAATAACAACAGAGGCAGGCTGTGAAATCCCCTTTGAGAGTTTGATTGCTTCACCACATAAGTTTTCATAGAGCTTTTAGAGAGGAGACAGCGAACAATGAGCTATAAGGTTTCAGGAGCTGTATGTGATTACATCAGGGAGGCGCAGACAAAACAGAGGGAGGGTTTATTTTAAACCGTGTTCTCTTGCTTGACAGTTTCGCCAGCGCAATAGTTTCGTTCCGGTGCTGAAAGCGGGCTTCGCTGTGGCTCGGCGTGAAAAGTGAGGGGAAGTGATGTGTGGGAGCTGCAGCAGGGAAGGAGAATGCAGCTGGGAATTTTGCCTGGAGCGCGGCGGGCTGGAGATCTGTGGCTAAAAGTAAAACGATCATAAGGAAGAGATGAGGAGAGAGCAAGGGGGACAGAAGGTTGAAGCTGGGATGGTATGAAGGATGACGTTGGAAGAGGTAGGTGATGAAGTCAGAGTGGACTTGAAAAAGGAGGAGACAGGAAGATGACAGAACAGGAGAGCTTTGCCTTATAGGGAAAACAGAAAGGATCAACAAGAGCGTTTCACAAGTTTCTACACAACAGTTTGCATAGATGTGAACTCAACACACTCTGACATCTAACGTTAAAACGACGCTTCAGGCTGGATGTGCATCTGCTGCTGTTAAAAAGACTTCTGAGGTTAAGAACCCTTCCAGCTTTGGCTTCAGCGTCACTCTGCCTGGGATCTGCGTCTCAGCACCTTTGCTGCACCCTCCGTCTCGGTCTGCTACCCTGTGATTTGATGTGTGCATGCTCACACCCACAATGTTGCAACACTAGACAGTCACAACAGCAGCTCCTCCTCATAAGCAGCAGGTCCCTGGAAGCAGCCGAGCTGTCAGCGACTTGCTGCAAACGCATGCCTGCTCTCGGCCCCGAGCCCTCTGCTCTTTTTTTTTTTTTCTTTAAAGTTCCTGCCAAGGAAGGAGGAGGGAGGAAAGTGTGGCTGGAGAGAAGAGACAGAAAGCAGAGAGAGAAAGCTGAGGAACTGAGAGGCTAGGACGATCTGACAGCGCCGATCTGGCTCGGCTGACTGGAGGATCCCTACAAGTGATCCCTTGCTTTTGGGTCAATCCGGACCTTTGGTGTTCTCTAAAACTGTTTCATTTCCTCTCTCTTCTTTTGCCTCCACCATGCGAAGAGACCGCTTCCTGCTGGCTGCAACCCTTGCAGCCCTTTTCTCTGCAGATTTCTACTTCATCCTTCTGCCAAAGCTGCGGAGCAGGAGACATAGAGCGGCAAACAGCTGCTCGTGTAGCCCCGACACCAACCTCAGCCTCCCCAGGTTGGAGACTCTCGCCACACCACACCTCTCCAACTGGACTCACGCGTCTCTGTCAAGTGCTGCGACTACACCTGAACTGGATGATGGAGGCTCCAAGCTGCAGAGGCTGTTCTCCCACCCTCTCTACAACATCCAGACTCCGGAGTTGAAGTCAGAGGAGAAGCTGCTGCAGGTGAAGCAGCTGATGGAGTACTACAGGAGGAAGGTGTCGCACTGGGAAAGGTCAGGTTCTAAAGCAACTTCACGCAGGGCGTTGATGAAAATCCAACTTTATTTTTGTCAGTGCATCTTGTGTTTATGCCAATGGAAGGCCAAAAGTCTTCAGCTCTGAGAGCGCGCGTTGTGGCATGCTGCGGTTTGAGAGGCAAGGTCAGAGTCAGAGCGGTCAGACCTCTCCGGGGCACCTTGGAGCACACAAACAGAAGTGCTCTCTTTTTCCAAGACGCATGCTCACTTTGGAAGCAAACACGTCACTCTGACAGCATGAGTCTTCTGGTCAACAAGGAATCAAAGGTTGCTGAATCTTTTGCTAAATCATTTTCTGGAAGATTAAGCCATCTTTCAAAGTTTGTTTGTTCTAAATCTGCCAGTAAGATTCAGATTTTGGATTTTGTGATGAAAATTACAACGCTTTGGAGAACCAGCGCCAATCTCAAACCTTTGCACATTTTGTCATGTTTGTCACATTTTGATGCTTATAGGAATTAGTGTAAAACTGTAAAGCCATTCTAACAGATGAACCACGTCAGGCTGTATGTTTAGGGTCAGTTTCCTCCCCAGTGTCAACCTCTGATGCTGTTGCCTCAGCAGATGATGTCAGAAGAGATTACATTCTTAGAGAAGATGTCCAACATCTTGCTGAATGACACACGATTCCCCAAAACTACAGTCTGCTCTGTCCCTTCTTGATCCTGCTGCGTCTCAAACCACCTGTTGCACAGGTGAACACCTCATTTCTTCTCCTCAACCACTTCCACTTCTTCTGCGATGATGGAAATGGGGCTTGATGTATTTCTGTTTCACTCTCATTCAACACCATGCCACACAGCGGCCCACCAGCTCTCTGTACTCTGCTTCTTGTTCATGTCTGATCCACCTGATGGCCACAAAGTCATGCGAGGGTCTCTGCAGACGACAGGATTCTGTTCTGTGTTGGAAGTCTGAAGTGTACGAAGTGAAAAGGAATGGTGTGAGTACAGTGCCCTGTGGTGCTCCAGTGTCAGACACACACACCTTCAGTCTTACAAAACATTTGTGAGGTAGTCACAAAACAGGCAGTTGTTGGATCAATAACTGATCTATAACTCTGTGTCTTCCAGAGCTTCTTGTGAAGTACTTTGTGATTTTTTTTTTTTAGCTGTGGAAGGTGCTATAAAGATTTTTAAAAAAAAGTACTTACTTCATGATGTGGGATGTCAGGGAAACAGGTTGGACTGAAGGATTCCTTTTCTTTGGTACAATGCAGGATTACTTCCACAATGCTGAGACCTTCTTCAGGAACGTGATCTCAGTGACCCACCGCACTATCAATACTCTGCCTGGGTGGTTGTTAGTGCTTAAAATGCATCTAATTTGCTCACCATGAATCTCATATTTTCTATTGTTGTGAAAGATATGACTTTAACTTTGAGTCAAGTGTTTTCCCATTTTCTTTTAGCTTTTTCACAATTGCTTCTGTCACTTTGTACCAATGGACCATTTCTCCACAGGGACTTCTTCCTGCCAGAGAAGTTTTAGCATGGACTTTATCTACCAGCTCATTTACTGAGTTACAGAATGAATCTGCATCTCAACTCTGCTTCAAGCACTCATTTTGTCCACACTCTTCCCAGCTGTCTTGTTTACCCTTCAGGTTGCTAGGTGACTGGGTGGCTAGCCTGACCTGCAAACAAACACGAACTTTAGCCCTTTGCTCCGTTATCTCGGTTTGTTTGTAGCCTGTGATGGAGTTTGTTTGAATGTCCAGCTGGCTGGTCGGTTTGGACCGGGCTCTGTCCCTCTGACTCCTGCTTTCAGATTACTACTGCCTCATGCTGTAGCTAAAAAAATAAAATGGCACAAAATTGTGGAAATTTTGTGCCATTCCCACAAAATCTGCCATTTTCTGGAAATGGCAGATTTGATTGAATGGACTAAAATTAAAAAGATAACTTGACCTGACAATGACTTTTGCTTCTAGTGCAGTTCTGCTATTGCAGCTGGTGACTGTGGCTCTGTGGATAGCGTAGTTGTTTTGTGATCAGAAGGTTTTAGGTTCGATTCCAGCTTCCTCCTGCCACATGTCGGTGTGCCCCTGAGCAAGGCACTTAGCCCCAAATTGCCTACCGATCTGTGTATCAGTGTACAAATGTGTGAGCTTTTGAGAGTGCGAATGGGTGAATGTGACTCTAGTGTAAAGCGCTTTGAGTGGTCAAAATGACTGGAAAAGCGCTATATAAGTTCAGTCTGTTTACTTATCCTGCAGGCTCTTATTAATTCCTTTCCATTGTCTGACTCTCTGCAGACGAAAGAAGCTCTTCGAAGAGGCAGCTACTTTGACCAACATCTCGTTGATGGAGCAAAAAATGACTTATGATCCGAACGCCAGCTGGCTGAGGTTCCACCTGGGAATCAACCGCTACGCCCTGTACGCCCGGGATGACCCGGCCATCCTCCAGCTTCTCACCGACATGCAGAACATGACCATCGTTGGTGCAGGTGAAGGGACATAAAAATGGCTCTTTCACTGGCAGAGACTCAAGATTTCACTTGTTTAACAAAAAGAGAAGAGAGGACGAGGAGGCAGAGGAATCAATTGACCTTCATCTAAACTGGCTCAGGAATACGAAGAGAGCGGCGTTGTTAAATCTAATCGAAGTCTAGCTTAGATCTGACTGAATTTTGCAGCATGTTTTGCTAGGTGTTTTCTTTTAAACCAAATAGGTGAATGGGATTAAAAATAGTTTGTAAAGTGGGATGATGAAGAGAGATGGAGAGAATATAAAGTGGGAGGTGGAGGATGAGTGGGTTAGAAACAGACCAGAAAAAGAGACAAGAAGACGAGTGGGTCACTAAAAAGACAGGAAGTAGAGATGAGGTCAGGAGGGAGCCATCTATCTCTGGTTCTGAGTTTGAGTTTGACTTTATTGAATGTAAAGGAATAAATAAAGTTACATGCAGAGAAAATAAATGTAAAACAAAAGCAAGCAAAAGAAGAACAGTAGTGAACTATATTTACATGTTTAATGGAGTGAGTAGAAGAATGAATTTATTTTTACAACCCCCTTCATCCAATACATTACTGTTCACTCAGTTACAACATTCTTTCTTAGTATTTTCTGTATCCATATTGATTTGCGTGCCATTATGAGCGAGCATCAAACATTTTATACATGTTAAAATTCTAAGTCATCATACCATAATGCAGTAATTGTTGACAACTCTTTGCACTACAACCTAATTAAAATTGTCAACATAATTCATGTTCCAGAATAAAAGCAAAACAGTTATTTGTTTGCTCGTGTATATGAGTTTTGTTTTACATCAAACTGAAAATTTTGGGTTTTAATCTTTTTTTTTAATTCCAGATTACACCCAGGATGAGAAAGCTCTGAAAGGAGCGTGTGACTGCACTCAAGGTTTGTTCAACCCGTCACTGGTGTTTACCCAGAGCATGTCTGGTGGGCCAAGTGATGTAGCTAAAACATAAAATCTCAACTTTTCATACAGAATGCAATTTCTGATTTAATCTATTTTTCCCCCTTCCTTTCTTCTCTTAAAAAGATATGATAAATGACAGAACATTTTTATATTTTTTGCTTTTATTCAGTTGACCTGAATTTAAAGTCCAAATGAATACAAACTCTAAAATGCATTAGTTCAACTCGCCCTGGGTGGGCTGGCATCACTCTGAAATATGGAAACCCAAGGAGTGCATTGATAAAAAAAATAAATCCAGATTTTCCAAAAGTTAAATCATAAATAAATTGTATTAATGGATCAAGTGGACTTATCGCCCAGTCTTGTCCTGGGCTCTTTATTCCTTGCATGTTAAGTTTTTCAGCTCTACATTGTCCTCATTGTTTCCCGTTTGTCTCTTGTCGTCTCGTTGCTGTTTGGCAACATCTCACGAATACAAATACAAAGACACACAAGTGTCTTTGTATTCGTCCGCATGGCTTTTCTTTTGACAGAAAAGGGTTCAGATTGGTAGTTTTGTATCAGACGCTCAGCGCAGGGCAAAAACACCAAAACGCTGCTTTGTTTCAGAGGCAGAGATTAGCCTCCACCCAGGGTTTCATCTGCTACTTTTCCTCTAAGATATAAAAACATTGTTAGAGCTTCAGTGTGTAACTTTTACAAAATATATTTGTTGAAACTGTCACCATGTAGAGACAGCATAATATGAGGCAGATAATCTGTGAAAAGATGGATCTACTCCACTTCCTGCCTGAGCTGCTATTGCCATCTGAAGAAAAGCACTGATCAGAGCCAGGAGGCGGGGCTTAGCGCTGTTAATCAACCTTGTAAAAATGCTGCTCAATGTGCAAATGGTGGAGAAACAACTCACCGTTACAGGAAAAACCTTTATCCACAGTCGTCGGTGGCCATGCTATCTAGCTTTATCATTGGTAGCAGGCTATGTTGTGGGGAACCAGGTGTAGTGTGGCAGAGCGCTAAGACCCGCCTCCTGGCTCTGATTGGTTGTTTTTGCCTGTGTGGGGTGTCACTTACTACTGGGAGAAAACAGAAGAGCTGGATTTTTTTCACAGGTTATCTCTAATATTATAATGTCACACATAATAATAATTTTAACAAATATGTAAAAATATATATATTTTTTAAAGTTACACTGCAGCTTTAATGCAAAGATAGATAGTTTGGTTCTATTCTATTCCATTCAGCTGGAAATATGAGAATGATATGTAAAAAAAAAAAAAAAAAAAAAGATAAGAAACTCTATTCTCAGTGTTTTTGTCCCATTTGTGCCACACCAGCATCCCTGCACAATGAAGCGGGTGACCACACAAACCCGACTCCCTGCCAGAGAGAAATAAACAGCAGAACAATCTGCAGATTCTGTTTAAATTTAGGCTGCAGTACAGGCTCTTGTTATTTCAGGCACAAATAGCGACACAGTTCATCAGCTGCAGCTGCTCTTAGAAAATGGCGAGCCTCTGATTCCGCTCCAGAACGGTTTTGAAAGTAAACTCTGAATGATTGTTAACTAATAATACCCTGGAGCTCGGTGGAGCGCGGCGTGTGGTTAGTCGGGCCGTGCTGCTGGCGCTGTAATATACGGGCTCAACGGAGCGGCTGGATGACCAAACACCAACTCACTTTATCACACAGAGAGCGAAGAACGACGGTGATTTACAGACGCTGAGTTCAGGTTCACCGAGCCAAAAGCTTAAATACAGTCCCTATAAAACGTATTGACCCCGGTGGATGTTTTACTCTTTTATTACTTTTGGAAATCAATCACAATCAAAAGAATTTTGATTGTTTGACAAAAATCACCTTCAGTGTCAAAATGAAAACTGAGTCTCCTCTGATGGTGAAAAAGCTGGATTTTCTTCCTCGTTACCATGGAGTCTTTTCCCACGTCTCTTTCCAACAGTTAGTGTTTGTGTCTGGATTACAAATGTTCACAAATCTTTGTCTGTATTCTAATGATATAGAAAAAGCACAATTTCACAATTGCACTGTTTTCATTAAATAAGAAATGAAGTTAAAATTGTGCATGAATAAGCTTGTTTATGCAGTAAGTTGTTAAAATCAAGCATGAGATGTATTCAGAATTCAGCCATGGCTGCTGAACCTTGTAACTCCTTCAGCGTTGCCATGGTGACCTGGTGTGTTCTTCCTGATCTCAGGTTGAGTAATGGAAATTGTTGTATTACTCATGTTGCATTTTCCTTCCACTTTTTGATGAATGATGTAACGGAACTCAGGGGGATGTTCAGGACCTTAGAATTTTTTTGTGTCCTTCCCCTGACTTCTACCTTTCAGTAAACCTTTCTCTGATTGGTTGGGAGTGTTCTTTAGTTTTCATGCCAGAAAAACTGATGAACTTTCCAGACACAGCTGTCTTTATGCTACAATCACTGGAGACAAACTCAGCTGAACTCCAGTCCATTCAATGTGAAACCACTAGTACCAGTTGGCTGGACCTCTGTTGAGTTAGGTCAGTCACTTTAATGGGGGTGAATGTTAATTAATTTCTGATTTCATGTTACACACTTTTACTTCATTGTCATTCATTTGGAGAAATCAGTTTTCACTTTGCAAAAAAGTTGTTTTTTGCAATCCAGTAATAATAAATAATAAAAAGTAATAATAAACAAGGGGATGAATGTTTTTAAAGGCTCTGTATTAACTAGATAATTTGCCTGAAGTTGTTTTTTTTATTATTTTTATCAAAATAAACTACAGTTTGAGGGTAAATATGTGTTTTCTAGTTCATTTTAAAATCTCAAAACTCAAACAAATGTAAATTTTTCTGTCAATGTTTTTACCGTCCCAGTTCATTTTGACACATACATTAAGCAAATCACATTTAAACATTTAAAAGACAAAGAGTGAGCCAAAGCAGAGGACAATTCCAGTTTTTACAAGAACTGCTCTTTTCCTTATAAGAAACCAACATCTGAAAGCTGCTTCGTCTGATGTGAACTTTTATTAAATTATCTGAAACATGAAGAAAAACAAAAACAAACAAAAGGAGTCTTTTAGGGAGTAAATCACCTTCTTCCCGTCTGTCTTGCAGTGGTGAAACCGAGCGGCCATCACCTGAAGCTGGCTCTGAAGATGAGCAACTTTGGCAAAGCGATGTTTAAACCGATGAGGTGAGGTGATGAGTGACGTGGTTCTTTCTCCATGATGCCCTGCAAGAGAAAACAGACTCAGAGGCGTTCAGGGTTTGTTTGGTCTGCGAGAAATCTAATAAATCACAGCAAACACTGTGACGCCATGTTCTGTCTTAATTTATATCTGGTTAAATTATCCAGTAGGCTGGGGAAATTACAGTATTTGTCTTGTTGATTACACACTGCAGACTAATGTGAGTGACATCGTTATTGGTGTGTGCGTGTGCATGTGTATGGGGGTGTGTGTGTGTGTTGCAGGCAGCAGAGAGATGAGGAAACTCCAGGGGACTTCTTCTACTTTGTGGACTTCCAGAGACACAACGCAGAGATCGCAGCCTTCCACCTGGACAGGTGAAGCCACAGTGTGCGGTCTCCGTCCTCTGGCATTTTACACAGTGTGTATAACAAGTACTCAAACCCTTGTGTCTTTTACCCTTTATGTTGTTTTTGAAAATCATGCTACTTTTTGACACCCAAAAAAAACAAAAAACTAAAAGAAAACCCTTCAACTGATTTCCACAAAATGTCGAGTAAAATCTAAATTTGTAACCTGAGTGTGAATTTTAAAGAGTTCACAGTCTTTAGAGTGACTGACCTAATTCAACCGAGGTCCTGCCAATTGGTGTGGGTAATCTCACATTAGCTGTGTTTCTGTAATTGCCCAAACTCATCTGGTTCATCAGTATTCCTGCTACCATGACAACACAAAGACTAAAGAATGCTAGAACCAATCAGAGAAAAGGTTACTGAAAAGTAGCAGTCAGGAGATGGAGATAGAAAAAAAAAATCTCTGAGGCCATGTGTTAAGGGGACGAGTTCATCTCACTTTGGAAAAATATTTGTTTCATTTACAGTCAAATTTCAAAGTGGGAAATATATTTATGATTTATACCAACTTAGATCTTTATCTAAAAAGAACTGAAGGATTTTTCTTCTTCTGACTTGTGTCATTTTGTGGAACTTAAGTTTTATAAACCTCAGACGATGTTTTAGAAAATAAAGGAGTAACAGAGAGCCTGCTGGGGCCCATCTGGCTGACTGTTTGAGTTTGAGGGTTTTTAAGGTGATGATGCTTCCCCCTGTGGAGATGCCGCCCTGGGTGGTGAGCTGCAGTGGCCATATAAATAAATAATATTTCTTAGCGTTGCCAGTATTTCATCTGATCCATGTGGAGGTGGTAGAAGTGTTTGTGTTCCGTTGAGAGGTAAAAAGCAAAAACATTATCAGGTGTCCTGAAGCTGCAAGACCAGCAGGTTTTGACTGAACAGCTCACAGCTTTAAACTAGTGGAGCTGGTTTTCCAGTTTTTCTAAAACAAGCCAGTTGTTATGGGTCATGTGTGAAGTCCTGTAAACAGAAACCAGGAGGAGTCGTCAGTTTGCTGATATCTGTGTTTAAGTCAAAGCTCAGCTGATCCCACAGCAGACATGGCTCCTCACACCAACCGCTTATGTGGCTTTCAGAAAAGATTGCAACGTTTCTACACAGCCCAGGATTTCCCAACTTGCTGATCAGTATAAACCACAGAGTTTGTTTGCAGACTTGACACACACCCCCCCCCCCACACACATCTTTAAATGGCTGCACTGTGAGCTGAGGTGAGATGATTCACTCACCAAAATTACAGTCATCTGTGTGAGATGGTGTGATTAAGGAGCCATAAGTGGTGACAGACGATCAGACAGAGCAGGAGGAGCGGCTCAAACAATAACTATAAATGTTGCTGATATGTCAGAGTTCATAGGAGGACGGTCTGCACCTTCTGCTTCGTTTCTCCCCTGGATGAGGCGCAGTGCGCCACGCCGTCGCGCCTTGTTGTGTCTGACTCGGCTGTCGGCTCTCGTCGTTATCGCTGGCAACAAGGGGTTGAGGAACAGCAGCAATTTTAGAAGCAGCAATTCAGCTTCACACACTGGATTGCTTGATTACTGTTTGTGAAACTTGAGTGAAATACGGGCTCTGCAGGGACTCCAGGCTCTTGTGTGTGTGGGGGGGAAGTGTTGGGGTGTGTGTGTGTGGGAGGGTGGGGAGCGGCTGCACTTATGATGAGAATCAGTGAGATGAATAGATAAGACAGAACATTTACTGAGGTGAATCTGCTGATACATGCATGGAAAAATAGAGTTTGTTACGTTACTAAATGTGACAGTGTGAAAGTCATTTAAATGAATGCATGCTTTTTAACATCTTTTCACAAATAAGAAACCCAAAAAGTGTGGCAGGCATTTGTGTTTTGCTCCCCTGTGTCAGAACTTTTAAACCCAGATTTTGCAGCAGTTTGTTTCATCTTTACTGTTTACGACTTGAACCAGTTTTCTTTTACTTTTGGGTTTATAAGGATGTACTTTTTAAAATAGTTAAAGTTCAGCTATATAGGATAGAGAGCATTCATAAACATAAACCTAAAGTTTTTCCACATGTTTTCAATTGATTTTAGGTCTGGACTTTGACTGGGCCAGATCATTTTATTAGTTTTGCTAATTATTACTTGAGCAAAACTGATAAGATATGCTGTAACAAATTGTGGATTGTGGTAATTTTAGTCAGAATAGAGCAGACTAAACATAAACGTATGGAATCATTTTCAGGTTTTAATTTGAAAATTGCTTTAAAAAGAAAAAAACATAATTTTCCTTCCACTTCACTTTGAGTTGGTTTAGCATAAAATCTCACTGATTTAAGTGATCAGTTTGTGGGTCCAAGATGACAAAATTAGAAATACTTCAATGGGTGTGAATACTTTAGCAAGAGACTTTATCTGATTTAGTTTTTCTTTTGAATCTCCTGGTTTCTTCAGGATCCTGGACTTCCGGAGGGTTCCGCCGGTGGCCGGCAGGCGAGTCAACGTAAGCGGAGAAGTCCTCCATGTTGCCCACAACGACGACCTGCGGGCCGTGTTCTTCACCTCACCAGGTCAGCCGGGGTCAGGGTTTGCTGACTGGATCTGGGTGTTGCAGATCTATATTAACGAGAAAAACAAAAGCTGTCTTTATTAGCTTCTTTTAACACTCAGATGTTTCACCACGTAGAGTGTGGCTGTGATGTAACGTAACAAACATGGAGCATTCAACATTTTTAGGAATAGCAATAAAAGCAAATTTGCTTAATGGAAACACGCTACTTTTGAAATAACATTTTTGATATAAAGTTTTTGCGCTGGGATGAGGTGGTTCTTCAGCCGCATAGAAATTAGTGTGTTTGGCAAAACTGCAACTGGAACACATTTTTCACTTCAAACGAGTCACATGATCAGCAGCAGGATGTTACCACTGGAGGAAACGACGAAGAAGACGACAGGAAGGATGACGCTGCGGCACTTGTTTCTTTTAATGACTCATCATGTGAACAAACTTATTCATGTGTGATTTTGACTCCGTTTCTTATTTAACGGAAACACCACATTTGCGAAATTGTCTTCTGTCAACGTTAGCAGAATACAGACAAAAACTTACTCACGTGTGTAATGGAGACGCAGCTGCAGTTCAATCCGTTACCTACAAATGAACGAAGCTGAACACAGAGCGAGTCCTGGGTGAAAACCTGTCAGCTTCACTGTTTAGATCACAGCATTTACATGTCTTAGAATGGCCTAGTCAAAGTCCGGGCCTATGTTGAAACATGATTAGACTTGAAATTTGATATTTAAAAGTTGCTCTTCATCCAATTTGACTGAGCATGAAACAAATGCTTACAATAAATTTTTTTTTTTTTTTTAGTTATTTAAAAAAAATAAATAAATAAATAAAAAATAAAAACATCCTTCTAATTTGCATTTGGGAACTGGTTTGTATTTGTCTGGCACATAAACAAAATCAGTGGGTGTGAATATTTTTAAGATGATGTACATGAAGATGGTAAAATACTCTCATATATCAAACTCTTCCTTAACTGCAGCTTTTGGCTGAAGTCTGGGTCTTTCATGAATGAAACCATAAAACAATAAAACTATTATAAACAATAACTCAATATAACACAGTTAACATTTTGCCTCAGCAGGATTCATGTTGCTGATCTCTGGTAATTTTTCACTCTGGTTTTCCTTCTCCAACAGCAAACAACACGTGTTTCTTCGCCAAATGCCTGTATGTGTGTAAGACAGAGTACGCTGTGTGTGGGGGCCCCGACCTGCTGGAGGGCTCCCTGTCCGCCTACCTGCCGGGCCTCACCGTGGCTCCTCGCCTCTCCATCCCGAATCCATGGAAACGCTCCTACACCTTCTCCGGACGAGAGGAGTAAGAATCCCAGTTCTGTAAAGCACTGGAGGTCACTACATTCATGTCTAGAAACAGAACATTTAGCAGCACATTAAATGTTCTGTGTTAATATTAATAACATGTTTTCTAAGAAATAAAACTCAGAAATGTCCATGTTTTAAGCACAGATTCTTCTCATGCCTGTATTTCTTTGCAGGTGGGAGGTAAATCCCTTCTACTGTGACTCGGTTAAACAGGCGTATCCTTATAACTCTGGCAACAGGTTGCTCAACATTATAGACATGTCCATCTTTGACTTCCTGATAGGTGAGTCATCAATGCATCAACTGTTTCTGTCTTTGTCTAGTTTTTAATTAAATACGTCCCTGTTTTTTGTTGTTTCTTTTTAAATCAGGCAACATGGACAGACACCATTATGAGATCTTTACCAAGTTTGGAGATGAAGGACTAGTTCTGCACTTGGACAACGCCAGAGGGTGAGGATCCGGTTCAGAACCGGGCTCAGACCGCTTTGGTCCTAACTTTGATTTGAGGGTCCAATTCCAGCTGGGAACATTTTCTTACTTACTGAGTTCAAGCCAGACTCAGTGTGTGATTGTCAGCAGTCTGATAGTTGTCAAATTTTAAGGCGTTAAATTATGAAATTAAATTTCCTTTGAGTCACATTTAAGTCACAGCATTTTTATAACAACTGTCTTCTATCAGTAAGTCTTCTATCATATGATAGTCTTCTATCATATGAAGACTTACTATCATATGATAGTAAGTCTTCTATCATATGATAGAAGACTTACTTCCCTGAACAAAAAATTCAGGGAAGAATTTTTGTTCTTCCCTGAACAAAAATTAATTAAATCATAATTTGAGATCCATGAATATTTGATTCTAATTGCACAAATACAAACAGGAGAATTTCTACTGCGTCTTGCTTAGCAGGGGAGTCCAGTTAGTTAATATTCACAAGAAAAGAATATATAGACTGGTCAATATGACTGGATGAATAGATATATTTATGTCTGCATACAGGAGTCTCACTCAGTGCACTACTCACACAAGAACTGCTTTGTCAGATCTTTTAAATGCTAAATAATCTTGTTTTTATGTGTGTAATATGTAGAAACTTTCAGATTAAAATATAGAAGGGGCTGCTGTGGTGGGGCAGGGGTTAAGCACCACCCACACAAGGAAGTCTTAGTCCTCGATGTGGCCATCCCAGGTTCGAATCCCAGCTTGGTGACCTTTGTCACATGTTTTCCCTCTCTCATTACCCACTTTCTTGTCCTAACACCTTCAAATAAAGGCCACTAGAGCCAAAATACCCTTATATATATACTATATACATATAGTAAGAGGTTGTTATTGATAAATGTAAACGCATATCAGAAATTTTGAGATGAATACTCTTAATGAAAAGTCAAGCACTAATTGGGCTCCCCCTGGTGGCCTGGGGATCCTAAGCAGCAGCTAAGTTTGCTTCTGCCTCAGGCCGGCTCTGAGCGTTGCTCTGTGGTTCCACTGTGTGACGCCACATGTTGTTCCCAGGTTTGGGAAGCATTCCCATGATGAGATGTCCATCATGGCTCCACTGTCTCAGTGCTGCATGTGAGTTCTGCAGATCAGACGAGCAAAACGTTCCTGTCGATGTTGATTCACCCAAACCTCATGGATTCTTTTCCTCTTCTTTTTAGGATAAAGCGTTCCACGCTGCTCAGACTCCAGCTTTTGGCCCGATTACCCTTCAGACTCAGCGATGTGATGAGAGAGTCTCTGGACGGGGATCCTTTAAGGCCGGTGCTGACCGAGCCCCACCTGTTGGCGCTGGACCGCAGGCTGCAGAAGGTCCTGCAGGCGGTGCAGCGCTGCGTCCGGCGGCTTGGCCAGGACCAGGTCATCACTAAGGACTTCACAAGATCCACAGCGACTCCTCAGAGCGCAACACAGAGGGAAAACAACAGGTAGCTGAAGACTGAGCTGCTTTTGGTCAACAGAAGCTGCCTGGGAGACTTTAGTGATGGCCTGCAGTCACCATGGAAACCGAGGAGGATCAGACTGGAGCTGAAGGAACAAGATGTTAGGAGATCCTTAATGAAAACTCGGGCAGAGAAGAAACCACTACAGGATAGAGCAAAGTTTGAAACTTTTCATCATTTAAATTAAGCTAAACTAAAACCGCCATCATAAACACACACACGCACACACCCCCACACAAACACACACACACACACACCATCATAAGCAACAGAGACACAGAATGCCTCTGGAAAAGATGAGTGAAAAGCCTTAAAATGCAGAAGACCTGTTTTTTCTTGCAGTAGCAGAGTTTACATCAACACAGTTTGAAAATTCTACCTTTAATATTAATCCATTTATTCTTGTGGGGGGAAAAAAAGAGATCCTATTTTGACAAATTATTAAATTTTACTGAATCCTCAAACCAATTCTGTAAAAAAACAAAGAAAAAAAAGGAAACTGAATTTGTTTTTAAATGTTGTTAACCTAATAGCATAATAGGACTTAAGCAATTATTAGTAATTCATGACTTCCTGTTTTCCATGGAGCTATTTGGCTACAATAACAGGTCTAAACTTGGACACACAGTTTGGAGGTCCATTAAAAAATCTTTAACAACCAGAAACTTAGTTTGTGCCTGAACATGAAGACGTGTTCATCATGAGGCTGTGCACAGCGAGCGAACACTTCCTGAAAGGTCACAGAGAACCTGAGGTCACCAAGCCCCCATAAGAACAATAAGACGCCATCTCCATGCCAACCAGATGTCATAGTTCAGCTCTTTCTCCAATTAAGTGCACTGAAATTAAAGGTTTGAATTTTCATTATTTTTTAGTGTGAGTTTATGCAACTGTAATAAAATCTGAATGTATGTTGAGGTTTTTCCCACAGCCAGCGGTTCTGGTTCTGGAGGAGAGAGAAGTCATGCACTGGATATGTTGTTGGTCAAGTTTGGGAAATGACAGATGTTTTTAAATTCTAAAATAAAATTATTTTTAAATAGACACGTGTTTCAGAGACGCTTTCTTCCCCTAAAATAACATAAGTGTGAGTTAGGGAGGGGAACTGTGAGTGGGAGAAAAGGCAATTTAGCAGACGCTTGAATTCACTCCACCCCGTTTTCCAGACTTGTAATCCTGTTTCATCAGTGACTAAATGCCTTTTATGACATCTGAGGCAGGCTGGGACAAAGAAAGAAAGAAATCAGCACACATGCTCCACAGGACCAGTGAAAATGAGAGAAACTCATTTTTATTAGATTTCTTGTTTCTCCTCATTTCTTCATCTTTTCATCAAACATGCAGCAAGGTGTGGATGTTGAACTGTGTCAAACAAACTCTCTAAAGCAGACTTTGCTTTAACACTTTTTCTTGATGGTGTAAGAAAAACTGTCTGGAATAAAGAATTGCCAATGACCAAATGGAAAAAGAGTAAAATAGGACTGAAAGGATGTTTAAACTCAAATCTTTCTGCAGCAGCAGACTGATTTAGAACAGGAGTTATACAACATAAATGTCTCCCTCTGCTGTTCAGATGCGATGTAGCATCTTTACTGACATTTCAGGCATCAGAACTTGCTACAGTAAGCACAGGTAGAGATGAGGTAGTGTTAAATGTCTAAAGGATTTTTGCTGTTTTGGTTATTTATAAGACAAAATGCTTACAAAGGTTCTGTGTGATTTTCCATACTGATCTCATTTAATGTATAATTGCAAATATTTATGATTTAGAATCAGAATTTAATTGCCAAGATTGCCTTATAGCAAAAAACACAATGGCATCACAGTTATGTCAGCATGTGAACAGAGAGGTCAGTGGTCAGGTGTCTGTTTTATTCACTGGCATTACATAACCACTGCCGGTCTTTACTGATCTACACGCTAACTTTAACCGCACATGATTAACAAGAACAGCATAGAAAATGGGTTATGAATTATCAACAAGTCCTATCTAAACAGAGGAAACATGCTAGCATTAGCCCAGCCTGCTGAATTATCAACAAGTTCTATTTAAACACAGAGGAAATATGCAAGTGTTTAGAATAGCTACAGCAAACTGCTCCACATTAAAATATTAACAGAAGGGCAAATACGTCAATAAAGTGAGGAGTCAAAAAATTTAGATTCATTTTAACTGCATTCTTTATGTCTCCCTTAAGACTTTATAGTTGGTGTTCAGGTAGTATTAGTAATGTCTTCCAATAACACATAACTACGAGTCATATTTTAAAACTCCCTGTCAGCTTTTAGTCAAAAACACAGCAGGATGACTGCCATAACGCCCCGACCGCTGAGCTCAGCAAGTTACTGGAGGAAACCCAGGAGAAGTGAGTCCCAGTGTGAAAGAGAAACGGCAATGAAGGATTAGAACACTGAGTAAGCCACAAAAATAAATTAATAAAATAACGGACAAAGGTGAATGACTTTTTACTTTTTTTATTGCTTAAACTGCCATCTGGAACAATCTATACCAAAAGGATAAACATCTTTGCACATACAGGAGGTCAAACTAAATACAGGTTAGAATAGAAAAAGAATGGTCCTCTGACGGGCCGCAGCTCCTCGTGCTGCACACCAATCAAGCTCTCTGAAGGTCGGGCTAGAAGTGACGGACGACTACTGTAAGCCCAGGTTAGGTAAGCTAAGGCAAACCGGGACGATTGCAGTGTGGCTAAAAACGGTTCCAACTAAAACCTCCGATGCAGCTATTTACATGAAAACAATGAAGGTGACTCCCTTCGCCCTGACGGAGGACAAACACTACGTGTCATCAGTGGACACAAACCCAGAGTAACCCGGGGCCGGCTGGGTCGACAGATGATCAGTTTAAGTTCAGACGTTCCTCTCACCAAGCTGAACACTCCGCAATCAGTACCAAAAAAAAAAAAAGCTTAAAAAATAAAAAGTTAAAAATCAAACCGACATCTCAACGTGAAGCGCATACGACTGCTCTAAATGAAGCAAAGAACAGAGACACTGCGGATTCAGAGGTCAGCTCTGATAACAGTGAAGCGGGAATGAGGAGTCAGATCAACATCATCTCACTTGGTAGAGATCTTACAAAAACATCATATGCTATCTAAATAGTGGAGAAGCAGTTAAGCCAAAGGGATAGCAAACTAAATATCCGACAAACTTCCTGCTTCTGCAAGAAGCTTTTTTTTTTTTTCTTCCTTTCCGTTCACACCGGAGCGTCCTGCCAGGTAAGCGTAGAGAACAGGTCAGGCTCCCCCTGCAGGCGATGACAGCAGTGAGTCTACTCGCTCTGCCCGCCAGCTTCAGTAGCCAAATACTTCACTTTCCTTCAAAGCGTGCTCCCATTGCTGCTGAAAAACTTTTCCCATGACGTTTTACACAATACGAGTTACATACTGTTGATGTCAGTCGACGAGAAAAATCATTTATTTATTTAGTACTTTGTGGCACCAAACACCTAAAATAGAATTTATGGAAAAATAAGTGTTTACAAAAGACAGTTAAACATATTTCACTCCAAACCATAAGATTTATCATTTTCTCAATGATAATAATAGAACTATTTGAACTATACTATAATAACATTTTGATTATAAACAATAGTAGAAGAGTGACCAAGTTATTTGGTATTTTTCTAAAGAAACTGAATACTGAAACTCGCGTAATACTCCTTTGCCTTCTATTCTTGTATATTTTTTTCTTCTTCTCCTTAGAGTATTCAAGGCAGTTCTTGTGTGGTTGTTCAGTCGATTAGGAGGATTCTAGCCATTTCCTGTTGGAGCTCCAGGGAACATTTCCGCAGCTATGCATGTCTGCGCTGTGACAATAATCAACATTTGGCACTAGCCTGGTAGCTGCACAATAAAAACCCTTTAAGTTGTACAAACTCTTCCAAACTAAGCGAAAACAGACGCGTCACTGCCTTCGTCATCCCCATTGAAAAGGTAACAAAACGACAATAAAAAAACCGAATGGAGTCTCAGATCACAGCTGATTCCAGAAAAGAAAGGATTCAAAACAAGCAGAAAGACAGTTGGGTGCGGTCATATTTCTGCCTTGCTCCTGTGTACCTAGAGGGAAGAATCAGCCTTCGCCTCATCTGAAAGCAAAACAGTAAAAGCGCCTTGTAAGGTCTGATTGTCTCATCAGTCTGAGACCCGAAAGTCTTTCAGATCTCCTGCTTTAAATTGAAATCTAAAAAGAAAAAGTGTAACCAGCAAATATATATAGATATAATATTTATATATATATATATGAAAGATAAGTAACATGTGGTGTAACTGTGTCTACAAGGTAGCATACAGCAGCTGGTACAAGCGCTGGTGAGTGGCTGAAAGTCACCACAGCGTGACACGTGGAGACGGCAAAAAACCATTTGAGTAAAACAAAGAGAGAACTCAAAAGCCAAAAAATAAAATAAATGAGAGCAAAGTAACAACGAAAAGCAAATTGCATTTGTGGACCCTGGGTCTGAAAGAAGAGAAGGTGAGGAGGAGGAGGAAGAGGAAGAGTAGGGGGAGAAGGGGCAGAAAAAGAAGATGGGGAGCGGCGCTCCTCCCTCAGACAGACAGCGACACAAAGCTGTTGTACTGCTGGATGTTGCGTTTCAGAATGTCTGAGCAGGGGCCCAGGACGCGCTCGAAACGGGGCCGGTCCAGCTTCACGCACTTCAGGGGGCCGCGGGCGACCACTGTGGCAGCGCGAGGGCGGTTCATCAGCAGAGCGATCTCACCTGAGAGGCAGAGAGAGACTACTACTGAGAGGAAGCTAAGTACAAACCTTAAAAATTTGTGCTAAATCATTTAGCCTGTATATCATTTTAATCAGCTCTTATCTTAGTGGCGTCCAGTCTTACATCTAAACAGTGTTAGAGCTGCACAGACAGCAGCTGAAACATCATTCATTTAATGTCAAGTCATTCAAAACTAAAATGAAACAAGTGAAACTATGCAATTCACAGAAACAGCATAGAAAATGGATTATGAGCTGAATTATCAACAAGTCCTATCAACACAGGAAAAATGCCAGCATTAGCCTAGCCTTTTGAATTATCAACAAGTACTACCTAAACAAAGAGGAAACCTGCTAGCAATAGCCTAGCTCTCCAACAAACTGCTCCACATTATAACACCAGCAGCAGGGCTGCTGATGTTAGAACTGGACAGTGCAGCTTCTGGGACTTTAATTGGTCAGCCAGCGTATTAAGTGTCAGACAATCACAATATTAAAGTAGAACATGTAAGTTGTCAAACACACAGCAGTGTGACAAAATGTCTAGGGACATCCCTACTGTCCGCTGCTAAAAGCAGAAATCCTGGAGTAGTGTTTGTTCGATTCTCACCAAAGTAGTCAGATGGTCCTAATCTTCCTACTTCAACAAATTCTTCATTCTCGGAGCGACGCTGCAAGACAGCTGCTGAACCCTGAAAAAAAAAATAATCTCTGATCAGTTTTAGTCTAGTTTGTTCAACAGAACAAAAACAAAAAGCTTTATTCAAAGCTTAAGAAAACAGTAAACTACAGAACAAACTGAAACAGGACATTTAACACTAATGTGCATATTTGATCACAATAAAAATGTGCACTAGTGAACTTGTTAATGTCTAAAGAGTAAAATGTTTGTTGAAAAACAAAAGCATACCTCTAAAATGATGAAGAACTCATCTCCGGGCTCACCCTGCACCACGATCTTCTGGCCGTCCTCAAACTGAACGGGCTCTAAGGCGTCGGCCACAGTCAGACGCTCCCATTTATCAAGAGACTCTGAGGACGGAGATGGGAAGAAATATCTGAACTGAACTGACAAGAAGATATTTTTAGCTACTCTTTATGTTATCGGATCTTCACACAGGTGACATAATCTGTGTCTATTTTTAAACTGTTGGAACCAGAAAATCTCACCCAAAATGGACACTTTCCTGAGGAATTCTTCGTACATCTTCCTCTTTCTCAAAGTGCTTCCCTACAGGGAAGGACGAGTTGTGTTAGTGTCACTCCAAACACATGAAACAACACAGACCAGGGAATCATGAATACCATGAGTATTCTCCTGTAGCTGTCTCTGTCGATGCCCCACAGCTTCACGTTGGTCTTGGCTCTGACTGTAGCCGCTCTCGGGGTGCCATAGATGAGTGCCAGCTCTCCAAAGCTGCCTCCCTCTCCGATGCTGGTCACCCACTCGTTGTTCACGTACACCTGAGCAATCGGTCAGACAAGTTTAATCATCCGAAAGAGACGGAAATGTTTCTGCCAAGTCACAACGACGAGATCGGGAGACACTCACATCCATCTCTCCTTGGTCGATGACGTAGAAGTTGTCCCCTTCATCACCTGAAGGCACAAAAATAAAATGTTTTGTTTTAAAGTGAATTTATGCTTTGAATAATTGTCGAGTATACTGGATGTATGTTTTCTTACCTTGCTGAATGACTGTTTCCCCAGCAATGTAGGTGACTGGAAACATGGCATCAAATATGTCACTGAGAAAGAACAGGTTTATGAGAGGAGGAGCTGGACGTATATTCATGTTTATAAGAACAGCTTATTAAAGGGGCAGTATTATGTGTTTTCTAGGAACATAGTGCTTCTTCATGGTGTTATCAAAGAACTGTTACCTTCAGTTGTTATGAAATGCTGTATACATCAAAAATGACTTTAAAAACTTGATTCTGCAATTTAATGCCTTAAAATTACATCTCTTAAAATGTGAAATCTGAAACTCCTCCTTCAGGAAGTAATCACAACATGGCTCCTCTGTTAACCCTTTTACAATGTTTTGAGCAGTGTTGCTCTAAGAAGTAGCTCTTATAATGAGCTCAGCAGATGTACAGGCCATCAGGGGTTTGCTAATTACTACTGGCTAGTTTGAGGGAGCTGAGTGGTGGAGTGATGGGGAGGATGCTCTGTGAAGTGGAAGTGTGGAAACTCCAACTCAGAGGAGGAGCTGCTTCTCAAAGGCAGGTCAATATCCTCCCAGGTGTTTTACACAGCTGAATGGTTGCCTGGCAATTAAAGGATTTCTCAAACATCCATGAAAAGATCAAGGCAACACTCCAGGTATGTTTTTTTTATGTGAAAATAAAATTATAATATTATGTAAAACTTAAAAATGTCAATATTACATGATGATGCCCCTTTAAAAAAGTAGCTTAAGGCAGGTACCTCCTTTCATTGTCATCCAGGTGTGAGAAGAGCACATTCTTTTCAATGGCTTTAGCCAGAGCAGCCATGGTTTTGTAGTCCTTTGGAATCACCTTCAGTACCAGCAGGAAAACAGATGTTTGAAGCAAATCCACAGCAGCATTGCATGCATCATGTTCCTGATCGCTGGCGTCAGACCATGCCTACCTTCCTGACGTACGAGGCTGCGTCCTCCTCTGTGTAAACCTCTGCACTGAAGGCTCCTCTCCGCCGGCGACCCTTCACCACTGGGTTCATGGGCGGAGACACTTCTTCATCGCGCGAGTCTGAGCGGGAGCTGCTGGCCTTCTGCTGGTTCTGAATCTGCTTGGCCTCCTCCTGCAGGGCCAAGTGAGAGAGGAAAACGTACTGCGATTAGAAATCTATTGTCTGTAGAGACGCCAATCTTTTCAGTGTCTAGCGGTACGACTGAGAAACTATTTTTAATTCAGAAACCAATTTTTTCAATTCAGTCTAGAGATTGTGTTTACATTTTGCAACTGACATGAAAAGACAGTGTACACAAACAAAACATTCATTTACTGTACATTCCATCAGTTTATATTTAAACAAAAATAGGTTTGTGCATAAAATTCTGCAACTTAAATGACTAGTATTAGGTTAGCTTAGCTGCCTGGCTTTTTCTTGATAAAAATATCAAAGAGTTATTCAAATCACATGCGGTGACCATGTGGACGTTACATGCAGTAAACTCACAAATAGGAAAATAGGAACGGAAAAAATGTACAAATTAAACACATTTTCAAATGATTTTTGAGCATTTTCATTGGGTACACAATTCCCAGAATCAACAATTATGATTTTCTATTAACCTTTTTCACGTGATGTCACCCACTTCAGAATTCTGTCAGTCACAACAGATGTCAAAACCTGTCATGACAGGTGACCAATGCGCTCAATGCCTCCTTTACACACATCTGTAACCTAATATCGCTTTTATTTAGTTGATTTCACATTAAAATGGTGACAGGATACTGTGCGACCAGCTGCACAACCACACAGGATGCAAACCATACTTGCCATTTTATTGTCCAACTTTTAATGAGGAAAGTAAAGCCGCAGTCCTCGTTGTGATCACGGATTTGCAGCGAACACTTTTTACAAGGTCAGAAGACCAACGTTCATATACTTTATAAGTAAGTAGGATTAGAAAGATATCAAACATTGCACTATGGAGAAGGTACACCTCTAATCATTAGTAACCTTTGAGACAATGCCGCACCTTCACGTAGCATAACATGTATGGAAAAAACTCCGTCATGGCGCCTCGAACGATTAAGTGACGTTGTTGCAAAGGGTCATGATTTGTTTGTAAATACCGCGGATGCGCGCGCAACTTGACTGCTGAAAAAGGCAACGGGTTTTTAAACTCTCACTGGTTGCCATGGTTACCCGCATTTATCTTGCGGTTTTAACGCTAGCTAGCGTGTTGTCAGCTACAGGATAAAAACTACCGTGTTTTACCACTATGTCCCGGTGTTCTATCAAATTATCATACACCGTCAGAACAGCATACATGCAGTGACGACGCATGCCTGCGCATGCGCATTACGAAGTCCGACCGTCAGAGGAGCTGTCAGTTCAGAATACGCGACAAGTTATGACGAATCATTAAATTGTTTTCAATGATAACTAGAAAGATATACATGCATTGTCGTGGTTTCAAAGTGTATTTAAAGCCTCTGCTTTAAATACACTTTGCTGTAGGTGCAACTGCAGTAAACTACAACACACGCCGTGTAAAACTCATTAACCTACTTAACCGCCAAGTCAGGATGTAGTTGTTAATAGCAAAGTGTATGACGATCTACGTCATAATTCTATGTTGCTGATTAAATAAAACCATATGGTAATGACAGTGTATACTTGTCTGATAGACATAGCCGTCAGTTCGACGCACGTGCTAACCGTATACTGATCTGACAGAACACCCGCGTGCTCCCGTGCGAGTATTTTCCCGTCTTATAGTAATGATGTCGAATTCCCCCCGCCCCCAGGGTAAGAAAATATATTTATTGTAAATAGTTTAACTTTCCCGCTATTAGTGCGATGCAGATGTCACGGTCGAGCGAAGTTTGATCCAATCAGTGGCAGTTGAGTTTATTGCTGCTATCAATCACAATCCTATGTGGTGCTGCTCATCCTCCCTCCCCTTGCTCTGTGCTAAGCTGTAGCTAGCGCAGCCTGGTTAGCATAGTTACCAATGATGGCAGATAAACGGTTTTCCTGTAATGATAAATTGTTTCTCCCCCATTAGCATA
>CAEFZY010009292.1:0-15300 GCA_903066815.1 Brachyrhaphis roseni | reverse complement strand
AATAATAATAATAATAATAATAATAATAATAATAATAATAATAATAATAATAATAATAATAATAATAATAATAATAAACTATAACAATCTCAAAGGGGGGGTCAGTAGAGTCCTAACAGGCTGAAATTTATGAGTTCAACAGCGGCTTATAGGTTTTATACAGTCATTCTTTATCTCTATCCTGATGGCAGAAGTTGAAAATGCCACTCACAATATGGTGCGGGTTTGACGTAAGATTCGGCGCTTATGCGGAAAAGCGTAAATAAACGCTCCACCCTCTAATACGGAAAGGAACCCAGGGTATCATGTGATGTTAGCTTCTGGTTTAGCATGTAGAAATCTGAGATAAACTCATTAAAGGTAGGTAAAATCTTTTAAATCGTTGTTTTGGTTTTTGTTGTAAAAACCTACGTGTTGGTTAAGCAGCTGTTGGTGCCTGAACTTGATAAACGAACGAAGTTAAACTTAGCTGCCATGTTAGCTTGTGATATTTAACATAAAAGCTGCACCAGAAGAAACGTACAGCTTCTCTTCGTTTATTTAAATATCTTGATGTTAAAACTTTTATTTTCTCCACAGAGTCGTAGAAAGGGAGATTAAAAAAAACACATTATGGCAGATGTGAGTATGGTTTATTCACTTCTAATAGCAGCTTCAACAGATATTTTACACTATGTTAACTCTATAAATGATCGTCAATATCCTTTAGTCTGATGTAATTAAGCTTGAAGACCTGGTTCTTTTGGGTGAAGATGGAAAACTAAATGCTGGGGCACGAAAGAAATGACTTTTTTCAGCTGTTTGCTTCTGTTTACGTGAGTCAGGAGTCTCATGATGGGTTGTAGACATAGCAGACCAGATATATCCAACTGTTTTAAAATCATGCTAGCAAAATAAAGTATCTATCGAAGTAACTAAACATTCACATTCTTCACCAACTCTGCTGCTGGGGATCAAGCAAATATCTTTTCAGAAACATGTAAAAAATAAATAAATAAAAAGGATGATGAATTACAATTTGTGTTTATATGAATTACTGCATTATAGAACACAGCTGCCTTGTTTTCTCTCTGTACTGTTAACCATGTTTGTGGGGCTAAATGTATGTTGTGGTAATTCTTTGTAAAATTTCTGTCAATCATAATAAAAATCTGCATTGCAGTGTTATAGTTACTCAATTATTTGTGTAATCGAGTAAATCAGCAGATGTTTATTAAAGCAAGAAATTGAGACTTGATTGCTCAAATCTCAATGCCAAGTGTGGATGGTGGTGCTTTTATCTGAAACAAACGGGCCTGCATTTGTTTTAGCTGTCATAGCTTCATTTTTGAGTCCAACTCTTCAATCCTTAAGGGCTTTTAGTTTCTGCTGGAGAGGCCACAGATAAATTCCCACTCAGTCAAAAATCAAAATGGGACAGTTTTGATTTTGGTTTCTAGACTCTTTAATCAGAATTTCAAACCAGTATTTGGACCAGGTCAATGTAAATTCCAACCAAAGGATCTAATATTATTATCGGTGATTCAGAATGGGGCCATAAAAAGTCTGTATTTAATTTACTGTAAAATGGTTACAGAGTAGGTTGGTAACTTGGAAGTAAAATGTAAAGGACTAGTTTAGATCAGGAGTTTTGAACTGAGCCATATTTAAGGAAAGAAAATTGATATAGCTCTTTCATTTGTTACGTGGTTACTGACAGAATATGTTGTCTTCCCCTTGACATTCAGCACTTCTGCTGGTTTACTCACTGTGATTACATCCCAAGACAGACCTATGAACCATTTTGTTTAATCCAGTTTCCAACATGTTTTTCTTCTACAGGATTTAAAGCGATACCTGTACAAACAGCTGCAAAGGTTGGTGGTATTGGAGAATCACAGTTATCAGTTCGGGGTTTCTTCAAAGTTGCTAAATGAGCTGTTTGTTCTCCTCAGTGTTGAAGGTCTTCACGCTGTTGTTGTCACAGACAGAGATGGCGTTCCAGTTATCAAAGGTAAGACTGGGACTCCTGTGACAGCCGTTGTAATGGAAATGCTTTGATAACCTTTAAATGTATTCTATGACTTGCATACATTTTCTCACATATAATCCAAATTGAATCATGGAGATGGTTTCTATTTCTCTTATGTGGATGAATGCTGCATCCCTGCAGTTGCCAATGACAACGCCCCAGTCCATGCCCTGAGACCTGGCTTCTTATCCACCTTTGCTCTTGCTACGGATCAGGGCAGCAAGCTTGGCCTCTCTAAAAACAAGAGCATCATCTGCTATTACAACTCCTACCAGGTTAGAAGATACATAATATTCTGGTGACCTCCTTGACCTCCTCAAACACATTTAATTTCTTTTTTTTGTTCTTAATGCCTTGTCTACACAATGGCAAAAAGAACGATGGAAGACGCAGGCTCGTTTAGCAGCCACTGAGTCAGCCACAGGATGATTAATTTGAACGAAGCATCAATAGAGTGGCTGCAAAAAGAATAGCATCAATGACTTATGATCACTCCACCAGACTTCCTTCTGCATGAAATGTTGTAGTGGGAGCACAACAAGAGAGATGTGTACTTATGTGAGTCTTCAAGGCTCACTGAGGTCAGGCAATACTGGGAAAAACGGAGGGCCAAAATTCTATCACAGTGATGTGAGACTGATAAAGTCAGAGAGAAATGTTCTGCTGAAAGTGCTTTAGACAAGGTGGTACAGGTAGCTGTAAGGGGGGATTGTTTCCCATAACTGTAGATTAAATCATAGTGTAGAGTTAATACTAGAAACAGTGAATGTTTTTTTCACAAATAGTATTAACCCTTAGTGTTTTTTTGTCAGGATTCAACTTTGACTTCTTGGAAATACTCAAATATGTAAATCTGCATGTGGTTATTTTGTGTTTTCTTAAAACATTCTGAAAAAGCACATTTAGATGAAATGCAATCTCCATTTAATGTTCCTAATTGACAAAAACATTTATGTTTTAAATTTAAAAAATGTTTTGTGATTGTGTCACATCAGCACCTAAGTCTGCAGTTTCCAGTAACACCTCACCCTTTAGTTTATAATACTGATTTCTTGATTTTGGTCCATGTTGACATGATGGCATCATACAAGTGTTGCTGGTTTATCAGCTCTGCATCCATTATGTTGGACTAAGATGAGGATTTGGTATTCTGCCTCCATGATGCCGTGTTATGTTTGTGCTGAACAGATTGTGCAGTTTAATCGGCTCCCTCTGGTCATCAGCTTCATCGCCAGCAGCAACGCCAACACAGGTAAAAATGCATTGTTACAGCCATTTTAAAAGGTGGATAACAGCTGAGCTAAGACTTGTTTCTGTGTCCTCAGGCCTCATCATGATTCTGGAGAAGGAGTTGGCTCCACTAATAGAGAATCTGAGGCAGGTGGTCGAGGTGACATGAGTTCAGATCAGCAGCAGATTGCACCAAATTACTCCCAACTCATCGTATTCCTGTTGGTTTCCTGAGATGTTCATGTCATGTTGGGGAGATTTCTGTAGTTTCTCATTTTTGTGGATCAGTTTAAATAAACTTTGGGCTCTGTTTGCCAAGGTTTCATTCTTCTGTTCAGTTAAAGTCTAAATAAATGTTCATATTTTGACAACTAAAATGGTGCTGCCTCTTTTTCTTATTTAGGTATTCATAATTGAATATTTTATTTGTCTCCAGCTTTCCATGAACTGAAGCAATGTTGCAAAGAAGGGTGGGTCAGAATAACAGCAACAACCTGAGAGTCTGATGAAAACAGACTCTCAGGTTGTCTGTTTTCATCAGATCACAGATAATAAGCACTGAAAGCTTATTGGAGCCATAAGCTTTCAATGTTTCTACAAGAAGAGGCAGATTCAGGCCTATGTCGACTGGTGCTGTTCTTTTACATCCACTATTTCCATTTTGGCTTCATCTCTGCAAACAAAATGACAATTTATAACTGGCATGCATGTTTTTGTACACTTGCATTGAACTTCACTGCAAAAACTGGTCAAACTAAATAGTTTTATGTCTGTCAAATATTTCATACTTAAATATTTCACAGTAAAAAAAAAAGCATTGATTTGGCCAAACTTTGCTGTGTATGTATTCAATCATTTCATACAGTATTGGTATAATAGCATATTATTCTAAAGTTCAACATTCCTTAAAACCCTAATTATTAACCCTTCTCCCAACTCTCTTTCAACCCTCCATCCAACTCTAATTCCAATCCTAATTCCAACTCTCTTTAAACCCTAATTTCTAACTCTCCTTCCAACCCTAATTTTAACCCTGTCTCCAAACCTCTTTCAACTTCCATCCAGCCCTAATTCCATCCCTCCTTCCAACATTTCTGCCATACTATGTATCATCATCAAATATGTCATGTCATACTTTAGCATGTGTCATGTGTGATAATGTCATTGGGTTTCACAATGCCGCTGTTTGCCCAGTGATTCAATAAAACCTTCTATTTTGAGGGTTGCAATGGTTGTACTGATTCTTTCTAGTTTTGGATTAAAAATCAAGACAAAATGATATTGAAAGAAACTTTCTTTAGTTGTTTAAAACTGTAGAGTCACCCTTTTTAATGAGAAAATGAGACAGATTTCCACACTATTGAATTTTCATAATTTAACATATTGACTTAGATAAATTTCTGAATATGCTGCACACAGGGAAATATATAAGCTGGACTTTGAATTAGAAGAGCATATATAACTGAAAGTCAGGAATTTTAACCTTCAACATTTTATAAAACAAGATTAAAGATAGTTATACTACAAACTGTTTGATTATAAGTTTTTATTTAATCTATCAGACATTTCAGCCAGTTTTACTCCCACTTGAGATGAAAAAATAATTACATACACAAAAGTGATACAAAACATTCAGTGATCAGTACTGGTTCTGAATGCAATACTCTGCTTCAAGCACCTGTTATTCTGCTTCTAGCCCTCATTCCCATGTTGGGTCTACAAAAGCTACAAGTCAGTCATAACTGTCAAATATAGCCAAAAGCATTCTGTACTGCTGTGTGTCCATCAAAACTACACTGACATGTCTAAGTTCACAGCTAACATTGTTTTGAAAGTGCACATTATAACAAAATAATTTATTTTTTATTTACAAAAAACATAATTGTGTGAATTTTGAAATGTTTTTTTTTTCTCCAGTCAGAACACTGCTGTTCATCATACATTTTTTGTCCAGGAAATCCTTCAATAGATTGTTCAAAGACCTCTTGTAAGATGCGATGTGCAACACATTCCAGATCTGCCTCATTCCTTCATGTATCCTGGTATCTTCTGTGAGAATGGAGCTATTTTCCAGTTTCTTTATGGATGACCATCATCACCCTTTTCTTATCTGAGACTGAAAGCAAAAGCAAATATTACAAAAACTGATTTGAGAACATTGGACTCAGAAATGGTGATGGTTTCAAAAAAAGCCACACGGTTTTCGTTTCTTTTTTTTTTCTTTTTTCTTTTTCCAACAATGGTTGCAAATTTCCTTTTTAGTGGTTGTGAAACAGAAGAGATGAGGAGCAGCAAGAAAGGAAATTGTATTACACTAATAAGGAAGTGGATTTATGGTACATAAGCTTAAATGTTTCAGACCCAAAAACAATGTGTTGTAATAGTCAACTTTCCCTCAGCTGCTCAATCCATGCAATTCCCTTTGTTTGATAAAAACATTGAATCCTTTCTGAAGCCAATGAGAGGTTTAGGTATTACAGGTTTCATTTTGCCTCCTTTATAAAGGAACCCTTCGCGAATTAGAAATGCAAAGGATTGCATTTCTAATTTCCTTCTTTTTCCCAGAAATTGGAAGATTTGGTAGTAAAAACAGATGAATGATGTTCATATTTTTATATTTCTTTTCCTACTGACTGTACCACAGATTAAATAATCTGTGTGAATCAGTCTGATGGAACTCACCAGCTTCCACTGGAGGATCTTAATCCATTCATCTGCCTCAACTCCTGTCTTTGCGCAGAGGTAAAATGTTCGATCTGGAAACACGAGACTGTGGACACACAGAGACATGCAAAGTTACTTCAAGCAAGCATAGTAGTTTTAAATCAAGTAGAATATGTCTGTTGAAAACTAAAAAACAATGGTAAATAAAAAAAAAATAATAAAGTCAGTCAGCTGCAGTTTATTTCTGAAATGTTCATCTGTTAAAAAATGTCCTCCCCTCTGTCTGATTTTGTTCATTGGGGACTTTTATTTGTTATCTTGTCTTCCTCTTTCAATTGTCAGTTTTTTGTCTATTTTATCAGCTTCCTCTTTTAGTTTCAGCTTTGCTTTAAGTCACTTTTTTCTCAACACATTTCTCAATTTTGTTAACTCTTATGTTTTTAATTTTCTCCTGTTCTTATGTTTCAATTTACAGAATAAAAGCAAACAAATTATTTTTGTGAGGTCAGACAAAAAAAAACAACAAATCCCTTCTTTCCTCTTAAGACAGATGGGTTGAATGTGAAATTATTTAAATGACTGTACCGACAGCTGGAACTCAGGTCAGTTTCCTCCACTGTCGCCTTAAACTTCCCTTTTTTCGCACAAAAAATATCAATGTTTGAAAAATATGTCAATATGGGGAAGTTCAACTCAGAACTGAGAAAAGGGTTTTGTTTATATCTGTAGGTGTTTTGGAGGGGTTCAAACCGCTATAAAATAATAGCTAGATGGTGGGGAGAGCAATGTGTAAACCAGGATAACACACATGATAGAGCACAGAGCAAAAGAAATAAAGTATTTTTTCCCATAAGAAACTGAAACAATGTGGCAATTTTTTTTTGCTTAACATGAGTTGTGTAATAGGAACGTAGCATAGCTAAGGAGGCAGAAGTGGGAACAGTAACACAAAGTGAAGCTTGTCTACTGACAGCACAAATCTTTTGTTTATTTCTATATTTTGGAGATTATGAACAAAATCTAAAAAACAACAATCAAATTTTGGTTTGCAAAGGTCTCTTGTTTAGACATAGAAACACATTTGCACATTCACTCTTGACATTAACAGAAGCATATCATTTTTAGTATGCCCCACAGAGCCTTTTGGAAATGTTTAAAGTCTTGTCTGAATGTGAAGATGTTCCACGTTGTTCTGTTCCTAGTCCAATTGCTTTTTTAACTTTACATATGGTTTATATTATTGGAAGACAGAGTGTACAATGCAGCTTGCAGCGGTGATCCAAGCTTTCAGTAGATAATAAATATCACTGTCTGATATAAAATCAGATGTAAGATTTCCTGTTTCAATTCAAATCATTTATCTTTGCTAAGTCCTACGATAACGGGCAAAAAAACAAAAAACAAACAAAAAAAAACACCTTTTGGACAGTTTTTGTACTTCAGACTCAAAAGGTCTAAAACATTTTTTTCTTAGTATTTGGCAGAATTGCCTTCTAAACCTCATGACTTGGGTGAAACATTCTGGATATCCTCACAACATTGACTTAGTTACAATGAAACAACTTTGAAATCTAACTTTTTACATTGCCTCTTGAGTAAAGACTTCTTCATCTCTGACTGGCCTCTCCGGTCATGTTGGTAAATTACTTGTTTTGTTGTTGTTAATGACACTATGTAACCTGCTTTAGCCAGGATTTTCCTTTGCTAGGAATAAGATGCTATTTTTACACCAGAACATCTTCATCTCTAGGACAGAGAACCTATCCCATGGTGAATGTATTTGTACATTATTGCTTAAATGCATTAACATGGCACCTTCAGTCATCTGGAAGTTGTGTCCAAGGATGAACTATACTTTATCAAAGCTAACAGTTCTCTTCCTGATATCTTGTTTGATATCTTTATTTTCCACAATATCACACAAAGAAGCATTGTGTTTGAGACTGTTGATTTAACGTAGAGTATACCAAAAGGCGTGTCTTTATTTAAGTCATATGTGATAGAATCATTAAAAGTCTTGACATAATGAGGGCTTTTCCCAGAACCCAAAAAATTGTGGAGTTCTGGAAAGCACTGGAGTACTTCTCTGTAAAACTTGTTTGACTTCCAGCTTATTGTTTTTGCTTAAATCTTATGTTTGACCCTGTTGTACATTTTTTTTCCATTTGTTAATGACAAATGCTCCTCAAGTAAAAGATTCATACCAACACAGTAAGTTACGTACCAGAAACAGTTGACTTTGTCCTGAGAATAGTCAAACTGGACTGCAGAGCAAGATGTTAAATCCAGTGTCCGAATGGGCTCCTCACACTGCAACAAGGAAAAATGTAACTGATTAGATGCAAGTATGGATTAACTTGATCAACAGACAACACATACTAACATTTACC
Organism: Brachyrhaphis roseni; assembly: GCA_903066815.1. Lineage (NCBI taxonomy): Eukaryota > Metazoa > Chordata > Actinopteri > Cyprinodontiformes > Poeciliidae > Brachyrhaphis > Brachyrhaphis roseni. The sequence goes on along the minus strand of CAEFZY010009292.1, from coordinate 7,005 downwards.
ATTTATCAAGTAATTAACCTGTCAAATAGTTATAACCTGGAATGTGAAATAATCTTACTGTTTTGTCTTTAAAGTACTTAAGTTCATTTCTATGGAGTGTAAACCACCTTTGTTTCCAATTCTGTCAAAAAAGAAAGAACAAGTTTCAAATTTACCTGTAAATTAAAGATGATGTTAGATTTTAAGTATGAACAGCAAAGTCATAGTAAAACTGAAATCTTAGTTTGGATTCTGAATGTATCTGAGTATCTTTTCCAATGTGTAGAGATGGCCTTAATTCAATGTTCTCACCTTCACAATTGCTCCTTGTTTCACCAGGTAGCCTTCTTTGGTTCCCAGCTATAATGACATACTATGCATAAGTAGAAAGGCAGGAGTAATATTTTAAGATAAAAAAACTTTTTCAGTAAAATGAAACTGAAGCAACGTTTGGAGACAACTTCATTCACCAACCAAGACCCACAAATGATAGAATGAAAATACAGTTCAAGCCTTTTTTTGGTGGTATTCATAATTATGGTTTACATATAACAAAAACCCCAAATTTGTGCCTCAAAAATTTTAAACTTTAAATTAAATAAATATAATAATCTATTTTAAACAAAAATGACTAAACTCAGAAAGGCATTTTAATCTCTCTGCACTTATTAATTATTTGATTGAACCTCCATCTGGGGGCTCTGCTTGGTTTTACAGCTTGGATCCATTAGAGACAAGCATAGAACGTAATAAACGGGACTGAAACTCACTTCTACATCTATTCACACCTACTACATGAGGAACATGTAAATGTAAAACTTCCTCTTAACATAATTTCCCTAAAAATGCCTGATTGACTGTCATTGCATATTTCGGAAATATAGCTTGAAATGCACAAAAAGTTGGGTAAACTTTTTGTGCATTTGTGAAAAGTTTATTACAAGTTGGGATTGAGTGAAAAAGTAAATTCCTATGTTATCCTTTAATCATAAAGTTTCACACCTAAATCAAACTCAACCATTCCAATGAACTTTACCAGTTTATAAACCTAAACAACGTATACAAGTGAAAACAAAGCTTCTCATCATACCGATGGTGCTTTGGGGACCAGATCATCTATTGTCCGACCCGTCTGTATGGCGGTGTGAACTCGCACCGACTCATAGATGGATGGCTCTTCCACACGCCACGGATACGGACTCTTAAGCACGAGGAGGGTCCCTGGTTCAAACACAGAGGGTAAGTTAAATTGTTTACATAATTTCCCCCTCAGACATTTATACTCAACATTTGATTCTATAAAATAAGAAGATTGCATTATTTAACTGGAGTAACTATCTGTCTACTGTGAAATAGTCAGTTAAATTACTGTTTTCTTTCCTAAACTTCCAAATACTCTGCTTCATCTATCAATCTATACATCCATCCATGATGGATGACTGATCATGAGTTATATAGAACTTAATTTAGGAACGAAATTGTGTAAACAAGCGAGTAAAAGGAGGTTGTGATTTTCCAAAGCACCTCCTGATGGGAAGAGGAGGACTCGGACTGTTCTTTCAAACACCTAATCCTTATTACCCAGTGTCGGGTAAATAAAGCACATGGGATGAATGATTGTTCTTTTCAGATCAACATCAAGTAATCTTTCTACCAACTACAGTTAGAAAGTGGAAAATGTGAACAGCATTCCCATGCAAGAATGCCACTAAACCAGAAGTAAAGATGTTTTAGAGCTAATTCCTGTTTAGAGTGGAGCTAATTTGGACACCACTAACTCAGACTACGCAAGCCATTTCAACATGGAAACATTATATCTAAATAAAAACAGTTTAAAACTTTACTGCAGCAGGGATACTTCAAGGTGAACCATTAATAAGTTTGTACAGATAGTTTTTGTTATGTTGGTTGGGCTTCATCATATTTTTGCTTTTCCTTAATAATTTCTGGGGGAAAAAAAATTAAGTTGCAATGGGGAAAACTGAAACAAACATTTAAAATGCTTAACACTCATTATCACTTCTTCTAAAACTCCTATTTGTATAAAAACTGGGGTTCTTTTGAGTGCTTCAGACTGACTGAAATAAGGTATGGAATAGAAGGTGTTTTATTGGTGAGTCTGGTGAATCACAAAACTAGATCTTCATACCTGCATCGCTTCCCAGGAGAGGTTGGTTGGCAAAGTGGCTGACAAACTCCTGAAGGCTTGGAAACTCGTTAAACCCAAAGATGTAGACATTGTCTCTGCGTGTCACATGAAAATGCTTCACTGAATCCTTTGCTCTGTGTGTTTCAAAGAATGAAAAAAGAAACATTTCATAATTTAAGATTGTTTTGTGTTTTGCATCTGCCAAACATGGAGATTCAACACATACAGTATATATTGCCTGAATGTCTATAGCCCTTAGTTTGAATTATTTCTTTCCAGTTTAACAAAGAAACATAAAATACATTCTAGTGGTAATCTAGTAATCTCCTGACCTATACGAGAAACAATCTCCTTTAGTGTTTTTTTAGTTCTGACATGCGACTGACCTGACAGACAGGGCAAAGCAGCCAGGAGCGCCATTACTGTTCCTCAGGAGATAACTCCCATCCCCTCCATTGGACAGGAGGAGAGCCTCTGCAGCATGCCGGGACAGGTCATAGTGGTACCACCTCCAATGAAAATCATGAAAGTAAAAAAAAACAAAAAACGTTTGAATAGAAATAAACACATTGATTTGAACAGCCTAATTCTCCAGCACCAAGATGAGAGCAATAAACTAAGACATAGTGAAGCCTGAAAGAGTTTAATCCCAAATATTCAAAAGTGGAATTGTGGAGATTTAAGATGCTTTTTATTCCAGGACAGTGAGGCACATTCAATATTATTTGATTTGCAATTGTTTGTCCACATGAACCCATAAAGTTTTTTTTAGCAGGTCCTAAATATGTTGAGCAGATAAAGATTTGTTTAGTAGCTGACTGGAAGAAGGCGTTAAGGAAAGGCAAAAGAGTGATGTTAGGTTTTGTTATGTTTTTTAATGCTTAAATTCATTCAGGCTTTATTTAAACTTATATTAGCTATTTATTTTTTTTTAATTCACACAGCTAATACTAGCAGGGCTGCCCTTTTCTCACTGATCTTCCCTGCCAATTCAGACTTTGGCCTACATAAGTTTTTTGTTGTTTACAAATGAACCTGTCAGGTGTTATGTAGTCACAATGCACTTTCAGTGTTCCAATATTATTCATTGAAAAACATTGAACAATACCTGTGAAACAATACAAACTTGTTTTCTGTACAAGTGTTCCTATATATGAATTATAACTTTAGAGAATTGTTGTCCAAAATACTAAATTAACTAAACTAAGCTTAAAAAAAAATCTGTTCTTGAGATTAAATTATTCCTCACACTATGTTACCTGTGTTTTGTAACTAGAACTTTTTTCACCTTTTTGCTTTTAGAATATATCATTAAATAGATTCTACATAGTTGATTGCATTTTTCTGTCTTCCTTTTCCCACTTGCTTCTTTTAGCTCCAGAAAGGAAGTTGAGCTTAACGAGAATGTTCTTTACATCTGTGGTTTTGTTGAAAGGTCAGTGAGGTTTAAACTGAAATTTGGACAAAGTGAAAGAACAACGGGCACAGCAGAGATGTCTGTACAGGAAATGTAGAGAGATTTCACAAGTATGAATGTGCCACAGATGTAAATGAAACCAGTAAAAAGGGATGTGGAAGTTCTCCATTTGCATCAAAGGTTGGGAGGAGTTCTGTAAAGACAAACTGTCATTTCTAGCTTGAGAAAAAGACGAAAAAAACCACACTGATCTGATTTGGGTCAGTTGTACATGGATTCATAAGCTCAGAATATTGTCTGTAAACTTGAAAGACAAGTTTTATTTTACTACATTTGATTGGTTACAATGTGCTGGGTTTTATGGACACCACATGTTACGAAGGGTAACATTTTACAACTTCTCTGTTGTCTTCAGTTAGATTCCACTTGAAGTAGCAGCTGAAACTTATTTTCAACGTCCAGTTTCTAATGTCTCCAGCTGTTAACGCTGACTGCATTTATTAGGGAACTAATCTGACACATGTTCTGTTTCCAACAACTTCCAACAGTTACAAGTTATGGCATGGCGAAGTAATGGACATTAACATTTTTCATGTGAAATACTGTAAAACACAGCATCACTAAAATTCATTTAGTGACAGCCTCACTAAAATATACATAGCAAAATGTGTCTATGAAACTACACAAAATTCATTATCTATCCAAAATGGTTCCAAGCCCTCTGCCAGGATCAGGAGCTATATGGATCTTGACTTAGGAATGATATCCTGGAGAGAAGCAGCAGTAATGAGGTTGTGGTTTTCCGAGGCATGCCTTAATGGGAAGGGGAGCACTGGAACTGTTCATTTTGAACCCTGGGCAATAGACAGATACATATATGTGGATGAACATTCTTATTATATTGTTTAATAACAAGAATGGTATTTTATTTTAAAATAAACTGCAAATAGAAAGAGGCAAATAGGTGAAAGATCCTCCAGGAGCAGCATTCCAGAGGAGGAATGCCACTAATCCAGAGGTAAAGCATGTTTTAGAGCTGATTAATATTTGTAGTTGAGCTACTTAGGATACCAACATCCTAAGTAGGATACCAACTTGTTTAGGATGTTGGTATCCTAAACAAGTTCACAGGCTGCTCTGACGTAACAAAAAAAATATATATATATCTTGAGCTTCCATTACAGATCAAATGGAAAAAAAATCATAGCATTATTATGTCCAACAATAAATAGCATAAATCTGTACTTCAGCAAAGGTGAATCAGTAACAAACTGGACAATTTGCAAAGCAAAGCACCCATGAGGCATCTATGATGCCTGAAAAACCTCAGCTGACTTTTCTGATTTAGGTACCTGGGCGAAGGCATTGTTGTAGTTCTTGAATGTGAGGTTTGAGAACAGGTCAGAGCCTCCTTTCCAACTTCCAAGAGTAAAAATTTCCAGGCGGGCTGAGTAGTGTGTAAATCTGATAGTTACAAAACACTTTCTGAAGTTGAGGACAAACCAGAGTGGACAACTCCTCAGAGGACAGCTCTCCCTGCAACACTGAAGATGCCAAATTCCCACATCATAAACAGGGGTTAAATAATGACTTTTGGTTTAAAGTTTAAACAACCTGATGGTAATTACATTCTCCTTCACTCAAGAGAAAACAATTATAGAACACCGCTCTTTGGTTAGTTGAATTTGTTTTATTTCTTCAAAATCCATAGAATATTATGATCACGAAAAACACTGTTTTATGGTTCTATGCTATCCAGACCTTATTCCTGATATTAAAACAATTCTTGAGAGAAAACAACACATAATCTGCAAATGCAAACAAATGATTGTATTCAAAACAAGTCTACTCAGTATAATCCATATTCAGTGGCTAAAACAAAGGATAAAATCCTCTGTTTGTGAGAAGGCACAAACAGAGGATTGTGAGCTGCTTGTTGTGTTGAACATGAAGTAAAAGGAAAAGTCAGGAGATCAATAAGCTCACCCCAAGGTCTCCAACTCGTCACACAAGTCCTCATTGGAAGCATCGCTGTAGACACTCATCTCTGGGTCTGCCGCCACGTCGGGCTTCTGAGATCCTCTGGAAGGTCTGCAGCTGCACAGGGAAGTGAAAGCAGTCAGTGTAAATCCGGCACGCCCAGTAGGGAAATGAGCTCAGAGACACAGCAGAGCCTTCTCCTTAAACATTGAAATATTTACACAGCTCTTATCAGTGGAGCTTGGCTGAGAGATAAATAATTAACTTGCTAACACTGAGGCAGCACCTTACATAATTTGTGACCATGTAGCATCTCTGAATTCTCACAAACCTTATATGTGTTTTCTTGTACAAAATAAATTGCCTGTGAGTTAAATCACATCTGTTTCTCTGCCCACCTAAAACCACTCAGACAGGAACAGCTGTGAATAAACGCAACTAAAAATACCAACCCACAGAGAAATAATAATAATAATAAAAAAAAAACCCTTGAGTTTATATTTGGCGGGAACTCCAGACAATCATCAGGGAAATTTCCAAGAATATTTCTAAAACATTCTTAAAGAGAAACTTTAGCAAGGAATGTTTCAGATTATAGGCTTTGTTTGGAATAATTACGCCAAAGGTTCTCAATAGGGTTGAGGTCAGAGGAGGATGGTGACCACACCATAAGTTTCTCCCCTTTTATGCCCATGGCAGCCAATGACACAGTGGTATTTCTTGCAGCATGAGATGGTGCATTGTCATGCATGAAGGTGATTTTGCTACTGAAGGTACGGCTCTTCTTTTTGAACCATGAAAGAAAGTGATCAGTCAGAAAGTCCATATACTTTGCTGAGGTCATTTTCACACCATCAGGGACTCTGAAGGGGCCGACCAGCTCTCTCTCTCTCTCTCTCCCCATGATTTCGGCCCCAAAAAAATGACTCCACCACCTCCTTGCTGACATCACAGCTGTGTTGGGACGTGGTGGCCATCTACCACCAATCTACTACTGCGTCCATCTGGAACCCCAGGGTTGCACAGCAGTCATCAGTGAACAAGTCTGTTTGAAAATTAATCTTCATGTACGACTGGGCCGACTGCGACAGTTTCTGCTTGTGAGCTCTGGTTAGGGGGGGCCGAATAGTAGGTTCATGCACTGCAAGCCTCTGGAGGATCCTCCACCTCGAGGCTCAAGAGGCACCAGCAGCTTCAAATAAATGTTTGCTGCTTTGTAAGGGCATTTTAACAGCTACTCTCTTAATCCAATGAATTTGTCTAACAGAAACCTTCCTCATTATGTCTTTATCTGTACAAACCCATCTTGGTTCTGAATCAGCCACAAATCTCTTCACAGTACGATAACGCTTCAGTTTTCGTTAAATATCTAATGTTTCCATATCTTGTCATACGGCACTACACTATCTGATGATTTTTGTCAGCAGAGAGATCCTTTCTCTTTCCCATATTGCTTGAAACCTGTGGCCTGCTTAATAAT
>CAEFZY010009278.1:0-20846 GCA_903066815.1 Brachyrhaphis roseni | reverse complement strand
TATTTCAACAAGAAACTGAGTAGTTTTAACACTTGAAAAAGTTATAATTACTCAAACTATTGTTGAAATAACTCTGAAAAAGAGTTAAATTAACACCAATTCTGATAAGGACCAAATAGACTCGGCATAGTGTTGATTTAACTCTGAAGAATTTACTGTGTTCGTTTCCCCACTTATGACTAAATAAAGGTAATAACTGTAACATAAATTGCCTAATGTGCTGATTGTGTGGCTATTAAGTCACATCATTTCATTCTTGTTGTGTTAGTTACTCTGACTGTCTCAGTATTGGAGGAAGAATTGCTTATGATGCATTTTTTTTTATTGAACTAAAAGGTTTTGATGTCCCACTGTGCAACTATTCATCCTTTGGAAGTAAATCTTGACTTTGAAATGTGGAATTCCTGGTGGGGTTTGAAGTATGCCACAGCTTGCACTAACATAATTAGATACAGTACAGAGTGCAGTATGTGTTTTTATGCTGCTCTAGAAACACCAGCTTTGATGGCAGCTTGCTTAACTTTAGAAGCTGATCATCCATTCCTCTGAATTTGGCTTTCTGCTATCTGACTTCTTCCTTCCCGTGTCTCTCTCTCTGTGTGAATAACTAATATTTGTTATGAATCTGAGTGAAAGGACAAGCTGACCCCTGCCCTTCCAGAGTATCCAAAAAATAGGCCTACAGCAACCCCAGACGGGTTAGGTCAACTCTGTGGATCATAGTTTTCTAAATGGAGCCTCACTACAAGTCTCTGCTAAAAATTGCCGAACTGCACATTAGGCAATTTATGTTACAGAGACACAACACACAGAGGAGCCACTAAGCCCTCTGTTATCCAACCAAACACACAACCAGGAAGTGGAGCATCAAAAAGAGAAAAACAACAACAAAAGCATTATACCTGTGGCTAAAAGTACAGTTGCTAAAATAAAAGTAAAAGTATGCATTCCAGAAATCTGTGTGTGTGCATGGTTGTGTGTCCTGTCTGTCTCTGTGTTGCCCTGCGACAGATTGGTGACCTGTCCAGGGTGACCCCGCCTCTCGCCCAGAATGTTAGCTGGAGATAAGGGTGTAAGAAAATGAATGGATGGATATTCATGTACCAAGTAACTGATCAGAACATTTTATTCAATATGTTAATGTGAGGTGATTTTATTTTCATAGAATATTTTCAGCAACAAGGCAATTAAAAGTGCTTTACATGAGGAATTGAAACTAATCAATAAAAAGAAGAAAGTTATGTGCAAAGTTTAGTCTTTTATCATTGAAGACTAAAATGATAAAAAAAAATAAAATAAACTGTGACAACACTGCAGGATTTCTCTATAAATGTTCTGATTGTATGAGACAGACATGATCACGTCCTGTTCCAGAGATGAAACGATAACAATATGAAACTTATTGAAATATTAATTACTTATGACTTATTAACATGTTAAGGATCTTTTATGAATTTATATTGTGTGGTTCTGATTTCATCTTTGTGATTTCTGTACAATAAAACTATTGATCTATTGATAGATCTGCATAAAAAAAATATCACCCATGTTTCTGTCCCATGACTGTATAACATTAGGAGGGTATTTCTTTACAACTAAAGCACTGAGTGAATATATTTACAACACATTATAAACATTAAAATGTTAAATATAATATAAGTTAAGGTAAGGTCATTTTATTTGTATAGCACATTTTCAGCAACAAGGCAGTTCAAAGTGCTTTACATGATTTAGAAGGAAATGCAACAAAACAACAAACCAAAGGAAAGAGCAAAAGAAGAAGAAGAAGAAAAAAACAATATAACCCCCTGTTTAAGAATAAGTAGTCTGTCATTTATAAACTAGTAGTATCCCTGGAAACTCCTACTAGCTTTCAAGCAGGATGTCCTGAAGCAAATTTTGACCCCGGACCCCAGGGGTCACGTCAGTCACAGAGACTCAGCCGTACTGTCAGGTGAGAAGAAACGTCCCGACAAAGCTGGAATGCGAAACCAACACTCCTGTTTAAGCATGAGCATGACAGATTACAGAAAAATGGTAATTATGCATCTAAAAGGTGTGATGAGCCTGAGGCAGTTCCCGCGAGCTCAGAGAGAACGTACACGCAGGATGGAGACGCTTTGACTTCACATACCGATTATTCAACATGGCTTGTAGTGCGGCCGTTTGGAAGAAATGCTTTCATCCTTTCAGCTGCTATTAAAATGAGCAAAAATGATTTGGGACCCTGAAAGTGAGCTGCACTTGGGAATGCTGTGTTCTAAAACCCTGATATGAGGCGTGTGGCTGACTGAGCATGTTCAGCCTTCCTATCTCAAAGCATCTGGGAATTAAGTTTGGAAAATCCTGACCAGAATTCTTGCATTCAAACAAATGCAGGGTTAACACAGTTAGCACATGTAGGAACATCAGTGTTTACACTCCAGAGCTGGAAGAGGTAACTTTTACCAAAATATGCTTTTTAATGTTTTTCTAGTGGCGATATTAACTCAGATATATAATTGATGAAAAATGTTATATTCCTCTGCCTCCTCCCTGTGGTCATGCTGCCATTTGCAGAAATACACAACTCAGTCAGAAGCAACCAATCAGAGCGAGGCTGAGGGTCTTAGTGCTGCCAATCACTCTTGTGTTTACTGTGATCACTGCCAGTGCACAGCAGCGGGTAGGGAGGGGCAACACAACGCTGCTCTATGCTCAACTCTGGCTTCTCATTAATATGACTTTAAATTACAATAATGTCTTCAATCTGCACTGCAGTAATCTTACACAAACAGCCTTTCAGTATTAGATATGGTGCATTCTAAAACATTTTGTTTATTTCTGCTTGCTTGTAAAAAAACACACGAGGCGTTTCAGTCATTTCATTGAACAGTTGTCATCTGGTGTTGGGTTTGGAAGTGATGAGTGGGCACAAACATGTGGGAGCGTTTCCCGCTCATAAAAGAAGCAACTAGAGGAAAGAAAATGCGGCCAAACCGTGCATTCCTCACAGCCAGCATACATGTTGCTCTGAGCTGATGAAAAGACAAAGGAAAAAAAAAAAATTGGGAATAAATAAGTCGTCTGATCCAGCAGGCTTAAAGGAATGTTCTGTGATTTTCTGCGAGTAGATAAGGTATATGCTCAGTCCCTTCACAGCTCCACATGACAGGATGTTATAATCAGGCACACAGATCTGCATGCAAAGTCACAATCACTGGGAAGCTGAGAAAAGCCCAGTGGATGAAAAGTTTCAGAAATCTGACCAAAGGAATTTATATTTCCGGTTGTTTATGGAAGCTATCTTTCGGCCTTGAATCCAGAGTTTCTTGTGTCCCTGCTGGTAAAAAAACAAAAACAAAAACTCCAGCCTAGGCTCTGTATGACGTCTGATATAATCATCACCAACACATGTTAGAATCAAGGAGCTCATCTGGATGAAGTCTCAAAATCTCAATTAATCCTGCAGCTTTCAGAGTAAAAAAACTGAAGCATACGTTCAAATTTAAAGGTGAAAAGTCTGAGAAAAAGTAAATAAGCAAATGTAAAAATGTTTCTAAAAAACAAGCATGCATAATAATATTTTCAGGTATTTCAGCTTGTGTGCACAGCCTCATCCACCCTTAATACAGCATTCAAAATAAAATAACATTTAGTTTTAGTGTATCATTAAACAATTTAATCATTTTTGATTCACTTTCAGGACCATCCTAAATTTGGTGAAGTTAATCATTTCCCAAGTGAGCTCATGAAAGCCAGCAGAAGAGAGAAGGCGTTATTGATCCTGACTTTCAGATTCATAAAGTATGATCAGATCTCTGAGTCTCTGCAATGTGAGTTCAGGTTTGCAGCTGGTCCTGAGTGACGGTGTCACAGAGGAGGAGTCACGTTTCACTGCAGCAGTTATGAAAATCCTTAGCTCTGCATAACTTTACGCTTCACAAAGTTATGCATCAACAGAAATTTGTGAAAACAGCCCTGATTTATCACAGGTTCAATCATTGCTAATAATCGTCACCATTAGTAATAGAACAATTTTAGTCGGAGACAGCTTTTGGAGATGGTATGTGTGTCATAAAAAAACAAGGCTACTACATGAACATGCTGTGGTTACATGTTTGGTTGACAAATCTACACGTGACAGCGTGGTGCGTTGTTTCGTTCTGCCAGTAGAAACAGCTGTGGGGTGAACATGAACGTGTACGGAGCTGGGTGTGTCTGCTGGCTTCTCATTTCGTGGTAAGAAATATTTACGCTCCCCAGTTCACCTCACCTGGCTGTAATGACCCGGGCTGTGGGCTGCACCAGGGAGAGCAACATTCTCTGCACTTTTTGCTTTTACGTCCTAAACAAAGCCTTGCTAAAATAAAATCACAACGTCAAATGTGTTTTATTTTGATTTTATACGATAGAGTAATATAATGCAGTGTAAATTTGTGAAGTAGGAGGGAAAGTGATGCATTAATTTTCAAGTCTTCCAGTAGATTTGATTTTGAATTCAGTTCTACACTTTGACTAGGCTGTTGTAACAAATATACTTTATTCTGAACCATTCTGGTACCACTGCAGCTGAACGCTTAGGGTCGTGACCCCGCTGGAAGGTAACCCACACCTTATCATGACGGGATACAAAACAGTTCCATGTAAACATGACTTCCTGCCAAACGGTTTACTGTGACACAGAGTACACACACAGAGCGTCGAAAAAATTGACCTTTGAGTGGATGTGCTACATGGAGTCTGTATTGATTCTTTATTGACTGTGTATTGACTTTGCATTGAATATGCGTGGGCCTCTGAGGAGGGAAGTATTTGGCCTTTACTGTAAGAGGAAGCTGCTCCCTCCTGCATCGTTCCATGTGAAGCTTCAAAGGCTCAACAGACTGAGGTTGTGTCACATGGAGCTCTTTACTCAGTGTAATACAGAGAAAATATAATTTCAAATACATTCCACATTAAGTAGGCTTTAGTACCAAATCAACCAAATCAGAAAAGACTGAATGGTTTTAATGAGAAGAACTTTGCTCATGACATCAGGTTTGTTCAGCACGTTCTCCTGAAAACAGGCCTCTCTCTTCTCTGCTGAAATATTCCTGGGTGTATGTATGTGCAGCCTTGCAACGTGGATTACAGATTTAGCTCTTTCACCAAGATCAATCTGAGCGAGGTCCACAGATGTAAAATAAACAAGAGGACCGGGCTGGACGGCCCGGGAGCCACCCAGCAGTTATGAAGACAAATATTTCCCTTCTGGATCGGCAGAGTGAGGTTAGGTGTGTTTGCAGAGGAGACAGAGAGGCGCTTTGTCCCCTTCCCCAACAGGTCGGCTCTCCAATCTCTCCTGACCCGACCCCACCCCATTCCACTCCCCCTCTCCCAGTCTGTCCACCCTGAAGCTCACTGTCCGACTCCCTCAGCGCCCTGAGTCCTTCTCTGGAGCTCACCACAGCCTTCACACTGAAGAGATGCTATCACTTCTCTGCTGGTCTCTCGTGCTCATCTTTGCTCACCAGGTAAGAAGAGAAATCTCTTTCTGCTCTCACATCACTGACAGAGTGGATCTCTGATGGGTGATACAGGGCGTCACTCAGCATCCATCTCTGAAGATAAAAGACTAGCTTAAAGACGCTTTGGTGCTCTGCATAGCATCAAGACCTGACCGTCATACAGAAAGACATAGATATGCTAACATGTTGTTTGCATGCAGATTGTATTCAGGGACCGGGTTCAGTCTTTCAACAGACTAAGCAGGCAAAAGCCGTTTTCTAAGGTCTGTGTAGTAAAAGCTCATGGAGATCCGTTTTCACACCATCAAATGAGCTCATTCAGTGAAGTCGGCAGACAGGCTTCAGATTTTTAGCATAACCCTCAGTGACCTTTGGAAGTTTGTCAGCAGACGTGAAGCACAAGCAGCAGCAACATGCCGGACCACAACAACGTAGCGCTGCAGAGGTTTAAAAGCTGCTGAGAAGTCAGCGGTCTGCTGCAGCAGTCTGTGTCGCTGCAGTCCAAACCCTCTGAGCAGTCAGGGCGATGCTTCAGGGTGTAACCATTGTTGGAGGTACTGTACCTCAGTCAGCAGGCTGTCTCTGATTTGTTTAGACCATGAGACTGACAGGAAGTGGACTATGTGGGAACAATAGTAAGGTGTACGACAGAAATGAACCTCAGTACTGCATATTCACCATGTTAATAGCAAAATATGAATGATAGACGCAGAGTCCGACACTCATCTCGAACAATATCCTTAAGTAAACAGAAGGATGGAGAATTCAGCTGCAGTGTGGGTGGTGCCTCAGACTGCAGCATCCACCTCCGTACTTTATCTTTGATTGTTTCAGAAACGCAGTATTTTATAATATATTACAAAAAATTTCAATACCGCTGTGAAGGAATTTGACTGTGTTGAACTTTCATTCAAATAACCAACATGGAGGTATTTTCATTATTGTTGGGGCTTGTAATCAAGCTAATTAGAGGGTCTGCAGTTAATTCAAATGAATCACATTCTAACTGAAAACCATATATCGACAAAAATATACATTTCAAATTTTTTGCTGCTAAATTATTGAATAGACTTGCGTTCAGCAGCAAATATATTTCAAAAATAATTTTGAAATGAATTAGTCTTTAGAGATATCCTCATAATTTTTAAACAAATGTTTTCTCCTCAGGATAGAGAAGTAAAGTCTGGGTTCCTTTGTTCCTTACACAGTTATTATTAAGATTTTGTTTATACTGTAAATCAGCCATTTATAATCAAAGATGGTCTTTTGGGGTAACAGCTGAATATGTAGTCACATGTTTAATTAGCTGAATCATAGCAGGAGGAACTGATTTAAAGACCATATAGTAAAGTGAATTTTAGTACACTTTACTATATGTGTATTTTTTTGACAAAATCACCATGTGATGAAAAGTTGTCATCTTGGAAATATGAGCAAGCTGTCTCAAAAAATGTTTTCAAATGTAAAGTATTGAAATAATAATATGAATAATATCAAATTCTGTCATTTTGTCACAACAAAACACATTTTCAACAGCCAAATATCTCCTGTAAAGACTTTGGAAAACAAAAAATATCTACAGTGTACATTTAAAATCGATTGCTTGTTGTAGTTGTGATGCCATTTCTGGCAGTACAGATGCCTAAACAGCAACTGGTCTGCCATTTTGAACTTCAGGTTGCGACGCAGAGCCTTGTTGTTCCAATTCTCTAATGTTTGCACACTTGTAACCTTATGTTCACTTTGACTGAGTACACACTACGCCCTCTACACTTCGTAGAGGGCGTAGTGTGAGTATTGGGATCGGACTGTCATCCATCACTTCGATTGTGCATCAGATTTACAGGCGTATCAGGCACTTTTGATTTGGCAATGAGGGAACATTTTCATTGACACAGTATAGCATAATAATAATATATATAATAATATATATAACACATATAATAATATATTTATTTCTTTTTTGTGTAGTAAATTTTCTTTATCTGGGACTCAGACTTTATCTGAGTCTGAATTTTGTACCACAAACAAGCAAATGTGGTATGACAATAAGAAATCCTTGAATCCTCTAGTGTATATTAAAAGACCTTGAATACATCTTCTGGGGAAAAGAATTGTTCTATCAAAGTATATAGAAAGCCAGACTTCTGAAATTTTTATAATAAAAAAAAGAAAGTACTAAATGGATTCTTCCATGCATGTTTTGAGTCTTTGCATGTAAGGCCTGAAATTCTCCTGGGCATGTAGCTATCTGCTGTGGAATCTTAACCTTCAGTAGACTTACTGAACAAAAGCAAGGGATCTCCAATAAACTGTACAGAGCAATCTGCAGTTGCTCTCTCTTTGTAGTGTTATATTCTGACTGACAGGCTGAGCATCAGGCATGTAGTAGCAGAGTTTACAGATGTACAGTGAAATGTTCTGTCGTATGATCATTTCAGATCAGAGGCTCTTAGCACGTTTAATTACGCTCACTGACAAACTAGTTAAGCACCCAGACAGAATGATGGGATTAAAGCGAGGTGTGTTAAAGGTAAAAAAAATGTGTTGAAAAGATATTACAGGTTAGTTTGTATTCACACCAGAAGCAAACTGCACCAGTTTGCTTGGAAGAGGACAGAAACCACCTCACAAAGTGGGTCTGGGTCCAGTAGTTTGATTCACACAGGACTCACAGTTATTCACACTCGTACAAAAGATCCAAAGCAACAGGGCGGCAAGATGTGAATACGCCCGTAGAGTGTACGTCTGAAGGAAGTGTTGTGTTGAAAACCTGATTCGAACCAGTTCTTAATTAATGTTTTGTCCCTCTTCACACAGCCCACCAGTGATGCTCAGAGAAACGGGCAACAGCCGGCTCCCAGAGGAGGACGGGAGCTGGCCGAAAGGCGGCAGTTCTGCCAGTGGCCTTGCAAGTGTGCTGAGAGGAAGTACTGTGCCCCGGGAGTGAGCTCCGTCCTTGACGGCTGCGGATGCTGCAAAAGCTGTGCGCGGCAGATAGGGGAGCGCTGCAATGAGAGGGATGTGTGTGACCCACACAAGGGCATGTACTGTGACTTCTCAGCAGACAAGCCTAGATATGAGGTTGGAGTGTGTGCATGTAAGTGTCTCTCCTTTAATTTAGTCAGAAGTCAGAGTTCTACACAGTTACATCAGAAAGATCATTCTTGATTGAAAAGTGCAACGTTTTTTCTTCCGCATTCTGTCTTGAATGCGGAAGAAATTCTGTCTACAGAGCCAAAAGCATTCACTCCTCTTGAAGTTTTTTTTTTTTTGATGTTTTGTGACATTACAACCACAAACCTCAATGTGTTCCTTAGGATTTTATGTCATAGAACAACACAAAGTTGTAGGAAAAGAAGAGATGTGGAAAATGCAACATTTCAGTTTAGTCCATTTTACTCCAGTGGAACCAATTGTCCTGTTTGAAGAGGCAGTATTATGTAAAAAACAGCTTTTCTGAGCTTTACATCATGTTAAAAAGTTATTCCCTCATCACAAACATACATGGAGTGTTGTCTTGATTCTTTTAGGATAAATCCTTTTATCTCCATGGTAACCAGCTGTGCAAAACACCTGGTTGGACCTAGCGCTGCCTTCTAATGGCTCCTCCACTTCCTGGAGGCGGAGTTTCAGAAAGAGCTAAACTGTCTTAAACGGACAGAGGCCCAATATCAAAGTGTTAAATTACAAAGTCAAATTTCTTTTAAATCATGTTTGATACATGCAGCATTTTTATAATCACTGAAGGTAGCCATTACTTGATTGTGCTATAAAATGGCAAACATGATATTGTCCCTTTAAGTCACTTAAATGACAGAAGAACACAGCATATCTGTCAGGGAGAACTGAAGGAGCTACAGAGAGTCACAGCAATAAAAGAGAACTCTGCTGCTAAGACAACTTTTAGTTTCACCCCAAATATGACCTTTATGAATAACTTTCAAGAAGAAAGCCATGAGAAGTCCATTTCCAGGTCTTCACAAGCCATGAATCATTTGTGCATCACAATTCAGATGCACACCACACTATTCAGATTTTAAGTTGTAAATAATTTAGTGAACAAAGTATCATTTGTCCTCCACTTCACAGTTATAGAACTTTGAGTTGGTCGATCCCTTAGTTGTATTTTATATATGAATATTTCCAGACATATGAACACAAAGTCTGACAGGTTTTGTGGGAATGTCAAGATGAAAACTGTCAAGAGCAAAAAGCAAAGAACAGAGCCGGGCCTCGGGCAGCTTAGCTGGAAACCAATCCCAAAAACACATTGGTGTGAAAAAAGCCTGCGGGGATTTTTTTTAGATATATTACTCTGTGGGGAGCTTTCAAAGAAACGCTCTGTTATCTTTACATCAGACACATTCCAGAGATCTTTATATTCACATGGATGTGATAAAGATCTACCCTTTAATCAGACTGTTTAGCTCATCTAAATCTGCCATGTCAGTCATAGTTTAATAGTTTCCATCATAAAATCAGATTGAATTCTGATTTTTGGGAGTGATGCATAGGAGGGCTAATATTAGCACACACACACACACACACCACGGACTGTTTTAGCTCCACGCCATTATTGCTACTTGGTTCACCTGTAAATAAACATCTATATCATGTATAGCACTTCTGGACAGATGCAAATCGCATTTCGTTGCTTGTACTTGTGACAGTGCAATGACAATAAAGTTCAATTCTATTCTATTCTATAGCTATATGTCAACAGCTAAAATGTGAACACCTATTGCATTATCAAATACAATAACATTATTTGAAAATAAGAAATCCCTTAAATGTTATGGTCTTCTATACATGAGTAATAGTGTGGAGATCTGGAGAAACTCGTATGAAACTAAAACAAAATGGCTGAAGAAAAAAAAATAGAAAAGTGGCCCATACCAGCATCCGTCCATCCTGCAGTTTTAACAAATAATGTAACAATTTGTGTGTTGAGGATTCTCTAAAGTTGCATTTTCTAAAACTTTAATCCCGAATGAGGATTAAATCATTTGTTAAAACAAACACAGAAATTATAAGAGACTAACTTTATATCCTCATAAGTAATGAAACTAAGTCTGGTCTTTATGCTTATGCTGGAGAACATTAAGTGTGGAAAACCTCATTCCATATTTTCAAAGGAGCTCATTTATCATGAGAAAAATGAACTGATCCTGAGCTCAAAGGCAAACCACATGAGGAGTCCTGACGCATTTCCCCTCTCTGACAGACATGATGGCGGTTGGCTGCAACCTGAATGGGGTCCACTATGAGAACGGGGAAACCTTCCAGCCCAGCCCCCTCTATAAGTGCACATGCATAGCCGGAGCCATCGGCTGCATGCCTGCTTTCATCCAGAAGCCTGCTGGCCTGCTGGGCTCCGCTCCGCTGATGGGCAACAGACCGGCCGGCCTCCGCAACGGACCCAACCCCAGCAAACACCAGCAGGAGACCACATACATGACAGGTGTGTGTTCAGAGTAACTGGAGCTGCTGGAGATGATTGTAGTTGGATGATTCAACGTTGAGGAAATGATCATAATGAGGAAGACTGATCATTTGCTGAAGTGATGGTAATCCTGGGACTTCTATTTAATATTTACATTCTCCCACTAGCTCAGGTTACGATAACACTGCAAAAACATAAAATCCTATCCAGTTAGTCTTGTGTCTAATGCATATATCTTAGTTATTTGAAATAAGACAAAACTAACTTACAAGTCATTTTTCAGCAAGACATAGGAACTTGTTTTCAGTCAATAATTCCTTAATATTGATTTTTTTAAAAAGTACCAGTTTCATTGGCAGATTATTTCACTTATAAAAATACATTTTTGCCACATTATGAGTGAAATAATCTGTCAGTGGAACTAGATTTATTTAAATAAATATTCAAGAATTATTAACATAAAACAAGCTCCTATATCTTTTGGAAAAGTTAGTTAAGTTAGTTTTGTCTTATTTCAGGTCAATTAAGATATTTGCAGTAGAAACCAAACCAAACATATTGGGTAAGATTTTGTGTTTTTGGAGTGAAGAGATAAGAGTAGTTACCATAGATATGAAGATGACACACAGTTCTACATTGTGATGTCACCAGGTGATTGAACCCGTCCAAATCAATTAGAACAAATCAATATGTGGATGGGTCATAACTTCCTCCAGCTGAAGAGAAACAAAACTGAAGTTTTTTCCGCTAGAAACTAGAAATTAGGCCCGAGATCTGGGTGATGGAGTCAGACATACTGACACTGGAGGGCTTTTAGAATCTTGTGGTCTCCTTGGAACATACTTGGACAGTCAGACCAGGGTATGTTGAAAGTTGTCCCCCATTTGTAGATTATCTTTGTAAAATAGAATGATTGATTTAGAATTATTTTGAGCCTATTTAAATCCCGTCAGACTCATGAGCAGCTAGAATCTCTATGGATCGAGAAATCTGAGCTTTAAATAGACAAGAGTCCATCAAAATGCTAAGTAATGATCCTCTAACCATGTAGACATGGTGGTGCTATAGCTTGAGATTATTTTAGCAATCAATTATTATATTGATTATTTTGATGATTAATCGAGTCGTGGCAAAAAAAGGCACGTTCCGCAGACTTTTCATTTAGCCACTAAGGCTTATTTTGTACAATATTAGAAATACATACAGAAATGCAAATAAACATTTCAAAATAAGAATAATAAGCATTGCTTTGCCTAAAATGTAACAGCATTTGTTTAGTGAACACTTGAACATTGGGAGCTAAAAAGAAAATACTTCTAACATCAACATGTGAAAAGATCAGCCATTTCTGCTTGACTTAACATCAACACAGTGTAGAGCTGGTGACAATTTTTTTTAATTAATAATTGGATAGCAGCTTAAATGGAAAATATATATTTTTGTACAGTTTTGGGGTAATTACTGCTCTGAGTGAGCCATTCTTTCAGCCTTTTTTGAACCTGTATATTCCACTTAACGACTATTTAATTACTAAATTAGTTGACAATTATTTCAATAATAGATTAATCACAGTTAATATTCTTAATTTTTCAGCCCTAAAACTGATTAGTTTTCTCACTATTTTCAACTTGTCAAAGTTAAGAAAAAATGCCTACATGTCCAAATATTCTACAAAAATAAAAATGTCCGTCTTGCAATGTTCTAATTTTCTCACCTGACTGTATTACACATTGAAACATTCCCAAGCCTATGTTGCTATCTCTGTTGTAATTAGGATCAGACCAGCGCCCCCTGCAGGGTGCTGGTGACACAGCACCCTTTAACTATAACACTGAAGGCTTACAGGGATCCTCCTTTAGCTTGGAAGAACTGTCTGGTCCAGACGACCCCCTGGAGCCCCTGCTCCAAGACCTGCGGTCTGGGCATCTCCGTCCGCGTCAACAACGACAACGCAAAATGTGAGATGAGGAAAGATCAATGCCTGTGTCTGCTGCGTCCGTGTGAAAAAAACCTGCTGAAGAGCATCAAGGTGATGACTTCGTCTCAGTTAACGTGTGTTTTCAATATGACGATGTTGGGGTGCACTGATAGGCTAATATCGCTGTCCCATATTAATATTGTTATTTTGGTCAACAATCAATATTATATATGTTTCATTACTGCTTCTACGGCCACACCACTGACTTCACACTGCTTCAGTTAGACTCTTTTGCTGCATCACTGTCACAAGACCAAATAAATACCACACCACAGTCCTCCTTCACTCCCCTTCCAGAAAACAAAAAAGCAACAAGATGGAGATAAATATTGGCTTTATGTATTGGACTGATATCGATATGTTAGAAAATGACTGATATGGGTCGATACCGATGTTGGTGCCGATACATCATAAATCCCAACACCGGTGCATCTCACGGTATTACAGTATCATTGAAAAGTGTGTGTGTGTTTCAGCAATTCAACTTAAAAGGTGAAATTTATGACATATTTAGAGAAGAATTAATCAAATGTTTGTATTAATTAATGTATGTTGATTATGGATAAATGATTATGAAAACCTGAAACTGATCTTTCTCAGGAAACTTAGACTAATAAGTCATTCTCAGACAGAAATGTGGGTCATCAGAAACTCAGGTTAACTTATTAGCAGAATTCCAGTGAAAAATCACTAAATATTACCAAGCTTTTTTGTCAATTTTCTTGAGCAAACATTACAGTATACTTGACATAAAACTGAACTAACTTACAAATACCTTTTCGGTAACATATAAGAGCTTATCTTATGTCAAGGAATCTTAACATAAGACAACTGAAGTCAGCAGTTTTCACCATTAATGTGTAGGGCCAACAAAATATTTCTGCAATAAAACCCTGCTTCACTTTTTAGGTTGAATTACTGAAAGTAACTCATATTGCTCCTGTAATACCCAAAAAGGCACCAACTAGAGTTTTTCATTTAGGTGCCAAAGGGAAAGACGTGCCGATCAAAGTTCCAGGCGAAGAAGGCAGAGAAACTGCGCCTGTCGGGCTGCACCAGCACCAAGAAGTTCAGACCCACGTACTGTGGCCTTTGCAAGGACAAACGCTGCTGTGTCCCCAACAAGTCCCGCATGATCAAAGTGAACTTCACCTGCAAAATGGGCTCCAGCGTTCAGTGGAAGATGCAATGGATCTCGTCCTGCGTGTGCCAGAAGAAGTGCACGGATCCAGGAGACATGTTTTCTGACCTGCAGTTACTTTAAAAATCAGCCCAAAGAAATTCTACAAGAACAAAAACAAACAAAAATGGTTGAAATCAGTCATCAAATGAATGAAAATATGTTAAAAGATTTTATGAGCTCTGTCTTTAAGACAGGTGTGTGCAATAGGAGGGAGAGGCAGGTGTAAAGCTGGAACTCCAACAGGAGATGAATAAAACTCTAAACCCAATTGCTCATTTGATTTTCAGCTTACCAGTTTCAGCTTCTGAACTGTTTTACTCTCTCAATTTTACTTACAATTTTACAATACATAAAGAGCCTGTATGTCAGGCTCTTTATGTATTTAAGAAATTGTAGTAAAACTGTTTTGGGTCATGTAATGTATAGAAAATATCTAGCAATATCTTGACATTTGCATTTGTAAGTTCAGCCAAATAAATGTTTCATGTCCTTAAATGATATAAGTGAAGGTTTTGTCAGCTGATGTGCCTGAATAAAATGTATTTAAAAAAGATTTGTTAAACCTCCTTCTGAAGCAGCTCACAGTGCTTTGGACATAATCTTCACAATGTTTTACAGTAACAGAAAAGATGTGAACCCCTGCAGCTTCATTCAGAAAAATCTCCACATTAAACATGACATTCAGAACAGGAGAAAACCAAACAGAGACATCATTACCCAGGCCTAGTAAAATTGTAGCTACTGCTTCATGATGGAAATAACTGACATGACATCACCTACAATCATTCATCGAGGGATTTTAGAAGACATGAAATCCTGATAACAGAACATGAACAAACTTCTACTGAGGAACAGGTAAGCAGCTGTGAAGCATCAGGCTGGACTTGAGTTTACACAGAGATGACCGTTAGCAAACGGAAACACTTTACTGTTTTGGAATTTTGTAATAATATGTAGGCCTAACATATTTGCTTTCGATTAATACAGTAAAAACAACATATAAACAATTGGTTTTGCATGAATTTGAAGTAGAACATTTGGTATAGAAAAACACATTTCTGGTTTTATTAAAAAAAAAAAAAAAAGCAAAATGTTAAAATGAAGAAAGTAACAGAAGCACAGAAATGTAGTTTTAAGCAAAATACAAAGTAAAAAAAATTAGAGAATTAAAAATGATATTTTCTATCCATTCAGATCAGAACATCAGGAGATCCGTCCTCACATCCAGCTGTGGACCCGTTCAGATTAGCTAATAGGAGTCACAGATCCTTAAAACGCCGCCAATACTGACCGAGTCACACTCAACCTTCTCACATGTTCTTTTTAATTCCAACAGAAAATTGTATTTTATTCACATCATAAATTAAATATATCAAAATTACAAAAGGTGTGTGTGTTTTTAATGGGAAGTATTTTGTGAAATGTCTGAGTGGATCCTCATCTGGCGATGGAGAGTCTGGGTGCGTCCGGTATGAGTTGGGCTTTTGTGGCGTCCAGATGATGATACTCCTCAATCAGTGCACTGAGAGAGCACAGCGCCTCAGAGAAGGCACTCTGTTCCATGCCGTCTAGTAGGTAGTGGTGTAAGTGAGCCTACACACACAGGCAGAGACAAAAAAACAAGGATGTTAGGGGAAAAGAGCAGGTTCAAAGGAACGCACATTAGATCCTGATGTTGAACAGGAAATCAGTGCTGCTTCCAGAAAAACAGAAGCACCATGCTGCCTCTGCCATGCTTGGCACAAACTGCATTTCCATTGACCTTAAAATTGTGCAAGTTGGAATTACAAAAATAAATTCAATGGAACCACAACAATTTAAAAAAAATTAAAAATTGTGCCTCACAACTGAAGGACATCAAACCTTCAGAAGCAGAAGTGGCTGAAGCTCACTGTGCAGTCTGCATGAGACACTATCTGTGTCTACACTGGAGTCACCTCGTGACTTCATCAGGCGCACATTACAGCTGAAAACCAATTGGTGAGTTTGAGATCTTTCTGCTTTGTTGGATGTTTCTAGGTCTGAAGCTTCACTTTGGCTTCGGTGACACAATGTGAGCTTGGAGGAGTCAAATAGATCAGTCTTTAATTGGCTTGACTGGAAAACATTCCCTCTAGAATACACATAGCTTCTAAATGTGGGCTGTCAGTCTTAAAGTCTATGTTTATGTTGGATGCATAGTGGATTTGATACAAACCATATCAACCTTAAATGTCTTGTGCATTATAGCTGCATGCTGTACCTATCTAGACAGAATTTCTCTGATAAATGAATAAAAGCCCACAATAAATGTAACATTCATTTCTGACAGGTGTAAAGGTAAAGGTTTATGCAATAATCACCTTCTTCTTGTAGAGCTTAGTGAAGCGGTCTCTCAGCTCCATGAAGGTGGGCTTCACACAGGTGTTGTTGGCCAGCGCCAGCAGGGAGTGGGCGTGTCCTACAGGGGGGACGGAGCACAGGCCCGTCTTCCACCCCTCCTGATTCCACGACACAAAGGGCAGTGATGGTCTCAGCCTGAGGACGGACACACAGAAGATGAACACTGCAGCTCTGATGCTCACATGGTGTGCTTAAAGCTGCCAGTAAATAAAGCAAAAAAACTGACAAATACCTGGAATGTACAGATCAAGGGTCAACAATACAGACCATGTTCACAGTTTTAATATTAGTAAAATTAGAAATGCGCCAAACCGATAATATCTGTATAGTTCCCGATATTGAAAAAAAATCTAGATCAGCTATTGTGACAATGTGACCAATCCATAAGGGCAGATCTATTCAGTCCAGTTCTATGCCTTATCATTTTACTTGTTTTAGTCAATTTCAGTTTCTTTATTATTTTTTTTCCATCGGCTGTTATTATTCTACTTGCACTGATTGAAGAAATTCAAGTTGTTTTAACATGTTGACCAAGCTGATGAAGCTCTTGCTGTATGTCAGTGTCCTGTACTGGTGCAGTTATCACATAAATGTGTAATTCAGTAAATTTATGTCTGTGTTTAAGAAAAAGACACATTTTAAGTCAAGTCAGCTATTTTTCTGTATCGGCTTGGTATCAGCCAATACTAAATCTCAGGTTATTGGTATCGATATTGGAAGTGAAGAAAATATTTTAAAGATTCAGCATTGAAAAAGAGTTGAAGTGTAAGTAGTACTAGTTTTCTGGACACAGAACCTGTCCAGTTGAAACAGGTTCTATAGAACCATGTTAGCAGATGGATGAACTTGCTAACAGGCTAACAAGCTAACAGCTTCACAGATACCCTGTTCTATAGAGGTTGAGAGAAGCTTCACCCAGTGAAGACCAGGGGTTGGATAGTTTAGCTTCGAAAAAGAGGTTTCTGGACAAACCAGGCCAGTAGTAGAAAAGCAGTTGCCGTGACAGCAGGAACAACTGCAAGCCAGCTTCACCTTATCCAGACTGCCAACCACAGTGGAATCCAGATAACAGGTGAGATTTCTGAGTTATGACTGAAAGGGTTGACATGACAGTCGTGATCAGATTACATGGTTTCCATAACAACAGACAATGTTGTCAGAGTTCTTCAGATTTGCAGCGGTCAATAAGTATCCCTATCAGTTGATGGTTACTCCACAGCAGCAATCTTGTTTTCTGTTGAGGTTTAGATCTAAAAAATTTGATTTGACTCATTTGAAAACGAGTAGATCTGCTTTTTGTCATGTGAGCACATGGGTGATTAAACTGAGGAAGGTTCACTTTTCATCAAAAACTGGAAATTATTTAAAACTCTAATTACCGAGTTTAATAGTTGTGTATTCATATCGAAAAGTCACATGACAATATTCAAAAATGTTTTAGGAATGAAGTTATTGAGTAACAACTTTTTACAGGTTTTAATATAATGTGAAGGACGTAAATTTCACCAGAACTTCAACATTTAAAATGCTGTAGATGTAGAAGTTTACACGCAGTTGCTCACATACCTGCTAGGCAAATCTGGCTTGTTTCTGGCAAAAAGTAAATATTGCTATTAAGAAAATTTTACCATGGTGCTAATTATGGTACATATTGCAATGATGGTATAAGTTCTATCACTCTGTGACCTTTACCCTTTTGTGGGCTAAGGTTGCTGTTGCAAGACTCTGTCAAAGTGGTTAAATATTATGTTAGCATGCAATAAAAAGCAAGTTCACAACACTTGGAATATATCGGATAAGAATTATTGCACTCCAAACAGTCCTATGAATATTCCAACAATGAGTAATAATATTCATTAGTTAATTTCACTGATCATGGCAAAAATTTATCAAACCCAAAATTCAGTTTTTCAGAAATTTAAAATATAAATTTGGAGCAATACAAAAATACTTTTGTATTTTTGTATTGCTCAGCGGTCACGAGGTAGACCGCTGACTCAGCAGTTCTACCCACAGAATGGTAAGCCAAAAATTTATCATTATTTAACCTCCCTTTGGGGATTAATAATGCACTTTAAATTCAGCGTGTACTGACACAGTGCTGTCTCCAAGCACATTAATGGAAAATTGTGTGAAAGAAAAAGGTGTGATAGTGAAGATGCCCATGCATCGTTAAGTTTGAGAAACAAAGCCAATGTAAGAGTGTGTGGAATATTTATGAGGTGTGGACAGCTGAGTCCGAGTTTCAACAGACTTGAAATTTACTTGGGCAAAGGCTAAAGAGGAAAGCCTTTAGTAGGGCTGCAACCATAAATCAGCTCCAAATTACTTCACCTTAGGAGATCGGTGATTGGTTAGTGCCTACATGTGAAACTGAGCTTATCCACTGATCTTATCTAAAAAGGTTCTAAAAATCAGACACAATCCTCTCTGCTCTGTTATGAGAAAGGTTTGACTGACAGACCAGCCCACCAGGTCAGGTCTGCACAGGCATGGTTAACAGTAATCACTCTACTGTTACCAACTATTTAGCAACTTTCCAGAAAACTAAAACTCTAATCAGCAGATCAGGCTTTTAAAAGAACAGAAAGCTGCAATCGGTGTACTCTGTAGCTATCTATCCTATTAATGTGTTAAAATGAATCTGGATCAGAACCCCATAACATGATCTGGCATCTCAAAGACTGTTCAAACAGTCTGTATGCAAACACAGACAACATATCACACACTGACATTACTGATCTCAGCTTTTCCATTTCGGAAAAACACCAAGAGCTGCCCAGAGTGAGGAACTGGTGGAACCACCTTTAAGCAGCAGCTTTAATTGACCCTTTCTCCTAAACTTTATCAGCCGCTCAGATCTTCATGGAGGAATTTCAGTTCACTCTTCTTAAGAATCAGTTGGCGGTTTGAGGTTTAACGGCCAGATTGGCCGCTTGGAATCATTCAAGTTTGGGTGGAACTTCAGCCATTTAGTTTCACAAAATATTAATGAATTCAGAAACAATCCTGCAGACCTAAGCAGAGGCAGAGAGAGGCTAACCCGTCCAAACAAACCACACCTCTTCATACTTGCTCTGGTGGTGGCAATTTCACTGAAGACTAGATGATCCGCCCTCAGGGTGAATTAGCTGGGATATGAAGCAGGTGACTGTAGGACAGGTACTAGTGCAGACAGTACTTAAATACAGAAAAAATTCCATTAACGTGACCTCTGCTGCAACCACATCTACACAAGTCAACAAATACTTTTTAAGCATTGCTGATAAACTCAGTATGTGTGTCTTCGCACAGCGGAGGGAACAAACTGCAAAAACACAAAATCTTACTAAGTATTTTTTGTCTAGTTTCTGGTGCAAATATATCAGTAGACTCGAAATAAGACAAAACTAACTTGCAAGTATCTTTTCAGCAGTAGGAGCCTGTTTTAATTAAATAATTCCTTAATATTAATATAAA
This sequence comes from Brachyrhaphis roseni, assembly GCA_903066815.1. Taxonomy (NCBI): domain Eukaryota; kingdom Metazoa; phylum Chordata; class Actinopteri; order Cyprinodontiformes; family Poeciliidae; genus Brachyrhaphis; species Brachyrhaphis roseni. The sequence goes on along the minus strand of CAEFZY010009278.1, from coordinate 909 downwards.
AAAAGAGTACTACAGGGAGATTATTTAACTTATAAGACATATTTCCATTGATATAAGTGAAACATTCTGTCAATGGAACTAGTGAAGGACATATGAACTTGAAACAAGCTCCTATATCAGGTGTACTAAGATATTTGCACTAGAAACTAGACCAAAAATACTTGGCATGGGAACAAGGAGAACACATACACATCCCAGAGACAGACCCCTGCTGAGATTCCAAGCAGAAACCTTCTTGTATGCCAACACCTGCCCTCTCCTTCCCTCTCAACTCTTTTTAATAGAAACTTCACACACAGATATGTGCTCTGACACCAGTCTGTGCTTCGATTTCTCAGGAAAACATGCTCAGGGCAGCAAAAGTCATGAGTCATTGGTGCAGCTCCTGAATGGGAGTATTATAGGAACACATGAGGGTTAAGATCATGGTGGAGTTTCTAAGGGTGGGTGAAGAAACTCCTGGCCTGTTTTGGTGAGGAAAAGGGGGGGGGGGGTGGAGTGAGGTCTGATATTCTGACCTCAGAATATCATCTGATATTCTGACCTCTCGATGTTCCTGCGGAGGTCAGACACCTGCACGTTGCCCCGGACCATCAGAGCACAGGCCAAGTAGAGGCTGTGTTTCGGGTCGGCCCGGATCAGCTGGTGCTCCTTACTGAAGGCGTCGCTGAACATCTGATCCAATCTGGAGTACAAGAGGGAAAATATACAGATTATCTGAAAAATGTTTTTAGTAAAGGTCAGTCCATGTAACAACAAACTCATTTTAAAGCCTCTTTTCTTGAAGAGACGCTGAGTGAAGTCCTGTTAAACTAAGAAGGTTTTCTAGGACCATCCATCCATCCATCCATCGTCTTCCGCTTATCCGGGGTCGGGTCGCGGGGGTAGCAGCTTCAGAAGGGAGGCCCA
>CAEFZY010009264.1:0-42892 GCA_903066815.1 Brachyrhaphis roseni | reverse complement strand
CCCAGGCCTCTGGTAGAGGACCCGAGCTAAGAGGAAGAAACACCACCCGCGGTGGGTGAGAAGGGAATTTTTTTTTTAAGGGGTCTATGCTTGTTTCCTTACTGTGTCAGAACAATGTAATTTCACATCTATGCCGCACTACATCAAATCACTTATTCTGCTGTGTTCATGCCTCACTAGGCGGCCATTGCATTCACATTTCACCTTCTGAGTTAACATCTCTACATTTAAATCCTAAAGATCCTAGAGAGTCGTAATTGAACTTTTAATAGAGGCTATGTCTATTAGTATGTTTTTATGAAATGTAGTAGAAGATGTAAAGTAGAAATCATGTGCTATTCATTACTTCTTATATGGATAGACAGATTGATTTGGTCAATCAGGCTAATTTCTCCTAAAATATAATTTGTTCATTTCTGCTGTAACTTTCTGATGTTTACAATTTCTGCATTGTGAGACGTAGGAATGCAGCTGGTAATTGGGCTAGAGGTCAAATTGATTAACTAGCGCAGTAGAAACAATAGCCCATATGGGATACATAGTCATAGATGTAAGCAAAGTAATCTATTTTCTCTTTATATAGACACTAAGTGCCCAGAGGGTTTATTTGAATATTTTTTTCTATGACTGAAAAGTTTACATAAATTAAGAAAGTTTTCTAACATTGTGGGCTTTTGGGAAAAAAGATAGTTGAATATATTGAAGAAAACTTTAGATCTCATGTGCATTATCTCTTATTTACCCAGTTAGATGGTAGTCCTGATGGCAGATGACAATTAAAGGGAACGTTCCAGAACTGTGATTTTTTGACTGTGTGCTGTGATACATTCCCAGCCTGGTGGGATTCCACTGTTGTGTTCTGCTCAATAATCCAAATCCTTTAAGTCCCACTCGGCCCACTTCAGTCCTTTGATTGCTCCTTTTATTTTTATTGCGTTTAACTCCATTTTCATAATCTGATGCACAGCACAGCGTGTGCTAGGGAAGGAAAAGACAAATGCCACACACTGTTCTCCTATGGTCATTCAGATTACAACCGCTAGACTTTAATCCGTAATGATGGCTTTGTCTGTGCTTAATTTAAAATGAAAATTCTCAAGGAAATTTCTCTGTAGATGCTGTTCACTGAGTGATCTTCACTCAGTAGAACTGTATGCAACTCATAATAAAATGCATTAGCTAGTTATTCCACTCTCCTGCATACCTGATAGGAGTTAACTTAATTAGTTGCTAGTTGATTTGTTCTCATCCTTTTGTACTTTTCCAGCCATTGTTACCTCTGTCCCAACTACTTTGAGACTTAGAAGAAACATCAGATCTGAAATTATATAGTTTCATTCATAAAATTGTAAAGTTTCACATTTAAAACAAACAGTTATATTTTCCAGGTTTTGTTATGAAAAACAATTTTGCTCTTGTGATTTGAAAATATTTTGTTTTTAATTTTATTCAACTTTAGATAATGCCCAACGTTTCAGGAATTCTACTTAAAGTCAAACTTAGAAGTGGAATAAAAAAGACTATGAGACAACTAAATTAAGCCACAGTATGTTTGAACTAAGCCTACTGATTATTTGAGAATTCTTTGAAGGAATCTTAAAATCACTTCCAAAACAAAGACGGAGCCAGTGCAGAGACTTCGTAGTTGCAGTGATGTGAATCCTTTTGCTGATCTCTATAAGTGTTCAGACAGCATAATTTTAGAGTAACTATAGTAGAAAAGACCAGGAGGAAGAACATTGCAACAATATTCTTTGCAAATAATTAAACCAAAAGCTTCTGTAAGAAACAGTCAGACTTTGACGTCATTCTTCGTCTTATCTATATTTCTTTTGCACGAGACAACATTTCTTTATATTTTAAGAATATTTTAGCCACATACTATTGGTTTTCATTAAAGATCCAGCTTTTAATTTTTTTATCCAGCATGACAGTAAATATTTTATTGCAATAATGCAGCTATCCTTACCAGTCCAAGTTTAGTGGTGTATCCTTTACCTTGCATCTAATTGTTCTTTATAAATCCCATGTGATCAAGTGAAATGTTGAGTTTTTTTATTTTTGCTGTTTCATGTAGAAAAAGATAAGAAAAAAATAAACGGTGAAGGATTTATTCAAGACCAAATGGATTGAATACTATAATTATATATTACTGCGAGAGTGTTTTGGCCCTGTCTGTCAACTCCATCCACACCTCCTCGTCAATCCCTCCTCCTGATCGTCTGATGCCAAGGGTAAGATATACATCTGTCTAATTTCTTGCTTGTCAGCCCACCATCTGGTACAGTATCAGCAATAAAGGCAGAAAAAATGGCATCCCACTTCAGCCTCTCTCTCTCACTCTCTTACTTTTTCTTTTCTCTCCCCTCTCTCTATCTCTCCCTTTCTGTCTCTTTACTTTCCCCTCTCTCACACACACATACAGTGTAGAGCTGCTTACTAAAGTTACTGAGGTCAAATGTTGTGATGATAGTGAAGATAAACTTGGTTTTTCTGGTCTACTTTGATGGATGTTATAAAAATAAAGGAATCCCCCATGACTGCAACTCAGCCATCAACACTTTTAAATAATAAATAGCTGTATATTTCTGATGTTTCTAAAAGTATTGAAAAGTTATTATTAACCTAATAGTTATTCTAGTGTTTTATGTAAAGGCAAACATAATAAAACAGTCATAATTGAAGAAAAATTACAATAATTTATCCTTGCCCATTCTTTTTCATGCAAACATAATTTCTTCTTTTTATCCAAAGTGGCCATTGTGACTATCTACACCATGGTGATAAAAAGGGTCAAAGTTAAACCTACACAGGATCATAGCGTTTACATTAGAATAGCTTTACGATGTCTTCCAGTTCATTAGTTGGGGCTTCCACTTATGCATATGTAATGTTTGATTAATTGTGTCTACCCTCATCAGCATCATTTTGAGTCCTGGTAACCAACTATTTTCAAATATTAAGTTATGAACACAAGCATTACATTAAATAACTGACCAAACATCTACTTCAGTCTGACTGTATGGCTTCATGTGCAGGGCAATGCAGTTTTGTGGGTACCATTATGCAAAACGCTTATCTATGAGTAGCACATCAGATATGTTTTATCACATATTTTCATACCCTTATAAAGGAAAATGGGGGCTCGGCTTGTGATTTATCGAGTTTAGTCACCTCAATGCAGGATTTTGTGCATCACAAGCGACTGACTATAGCAAAGTTAATGTCTGATGCATATGGTGTTTCTTGATGTTTGTTATTGTTTTTACTTTACTTGAAAAGTGACCTTGATTTTTATGAAATATGATTCTTATTACAACACAAAAATATTATTCTGATTCATAATTTATGTGTCAGTAATATATTATATGTATTTTCTGGGTCTACTGTTATCTCTCCCTGTCTATTTATTTTCTCAAGTATTTTTATTTCTTTATTTTTTTCATTAATTTTCTGAATTTTGTCAGTCTAAAAAATGGATAGACAACATTTAATGCACAAATCACCAGTGCTAAATATTAGCACTTTTTGGCAGTTTGCTGTTGTTTTATTGTTTTTTTTACTGCCCTGTTTTTTTTTGTTGTTGTTTTTTTGTTTTTTTGCATTTCTGGGCACAGCAACCTCATCATATCAATTGACAAATTGCTTTAACATTTTTGCCATCTGAATTAAGAATGTTATGTGTAAATCAGCTGTTACTTAAATTCACAATTGAGACTTATTTTTAGAAATGAGTTGGTGAAGGCATTAGGAGTGGTTTAAAAAAATCCCTTTGGTTATTGAAGCTTTAAACTATATGGTAAAGCTGCACAATCAAAGCGCTTTTGTGTGCAGGCCATGGGGTACAAATTTACTTGTATGAATGTAGTGTAATTAGCATGTATGAAAGGCTCACATAAAGAAAAACCATCTAATAACTGTTATGTTATTTGCTGATGGCAGTAATAAAGAGCTGACATTGTTAATGGCTGGGTAGTCTTGTGATCGTTTCTTTTTTTTTGACTTGAAATGCATTGCCGCAACATAGAGCGAAGTCAGAAAAATGCTACATAACCTGATGACAGCATGTCTGCTGAAGATGAAAGCGGTTCTACTCATTGGGTGTAAAATGCAGGCAGACACTTACGCCTACATTTCCTTGTAATGTGGCTTTCATTAAACTCCTAATTTTCTTGCAGGTGACAGAGACACGGACAGGGCCGCTGGGATGCAGCAGCTATGACAATTTGGACTCGGTTAGCTCGATCCTCCTGCAGAGCCCTGAGAGCAAGCTTCATCTGCAAGGTAAACAAATCAAATACAGCCCCATGCTTTCCAAGGATGTTGGACATCAGAGGGTAGCAGCCTGTTAAAATTAAAGGAGATCTATAGTTACACATGAAGTAGGAAAATGGTTTGTGGTTGCTGAAGAATTGAATGTCAATGCACTTTTTAATTGGCACTGGGTTTGGAATAGGTTTGCTCCCGAATCCCCTCTAGGGGATTGCAGTACAATTTTCTGGTTATAGATGTCTGCTCGTGTTCTAATGTGATTGTGTTCCTAAGTCTTCCTTAAAGCGCTGATCAAAGACAGGCCTAAAACAGTTTCTTCGGTTTCAGAGCTGAAACTCCATATAAAGGTGTTGTGCATGCAATCAGTGTAAAACATAGCCTGTCTTATTAATTCTGAGCCACATTCTGATTTGTAAGAGTTTATCCAATGAGCATATTATGTAAGTCACTGTCAAAGATTGTCTAAGTTGGAAAGTAAAGAATTTGCATTCGGCTCACTGGCTGTAGCAGAATTTAAGCAGCAACTTTTACTCATTAGTATGTTCTTCTCGAAAAAACTTGTGTTTTAAAGGGCAGTATAATGTAATTTTGCCTAGTGCCATATTTTAGAATAATCAAGGGATGATGATGATTTTAAAGCTCAAAAAAGCTAATTTTACGTAACACTTCCCTTTTAACACTGACACAATCACAATAGAAATCACAAAAAGAAAGAATCACATGCAGTGACAGGCACTTAGAGGGAAAGGAATGACAGTTTTTAACAGCAATGATTGATCCATTTGTGTAGTTAAGTTTACATACATATTAACACCAGAATCACAGAGACTTCTCTTTAATCCACACACCTCCTAGTTTTACTCCAATGCGGTTTGTCAAAGAAACACTTTTAGGTCTTTGAGTGCCACTTATTCTAAGCACTCAATATGTTTTTTCAGAAAAAAGAAAAAGCTTTATTGCCAAGCATCAAATCTATTAGCATTACACGTTGAAAAATTTTTGGCACCCAACTGACAGATGACAGAGTAAGGAAAGCTGTCTTTTTTATTTTGATTATTTTTCTTTGTGATAATACCCGTAACAGAAAGGAAAAGCTTTATGAGTTGGTTCCCAGCTAAGGATTTTCTACTTGGAGCCAAAATCTGCTTGTTACCGAGGTGCAAGGATGAACGATAAGAGATTTCCTTAAAATTCGTTTTTAAGAGCAATTATTCCTGTCATTAATTACAAAGACAGCTGATGATGTAACTTGCTGAGCGATAATAGTGCTCTTCAAAGTAATACACTTCACACCACTGATGAAGAGGTATATAAACACTGAAGAGCTTTTAGGGTTTTTGCTGCCAAATAGATTTCTAATTACTTCCAGTCATTAAAATCACCTTACAGTTCTCACTTTGGCATTAACGTAGATATAAGTGCTGGTCTTCATTTTATCTCTTTGTGAGGCATATCCTCTCATCAAACTGCTAAGTCTACATTATGATTTGAAGCTGTACATTTAGCACTGGTTATTGTTGTGGCTGGAATTGTTACGTTTATTTTTTTTTTCCACTATTGGTTCTATAATCAAATACATCACTAAAGTGAATTTATTGGAGCTGCTTAAAAGCACAATTGCAGTTTCAATTGTAACTGGTGTACTAAGACAGGTTTTTGTGATAACATATACATTTTGTTTTTAAGAGCATTATTTTTGTCTGATGGTCTTAAGCTACATTCAGTGACATACAATCACAGTACTACGAATAATAAGACTGACAAATGTTTAGATTTTTTTACTGTTTTATCAATATTGCAACATAAACCACAAAATATTGTAATACAATTTTATTTCCATTTCTAATTCTAGTTTGACCCTATATGTAACACCTTTAATACAAAACTAGATTGTGAAAAAACATAACCTCAACTGTGTCATGCATGAACACTCTTTGTGGTTATAAATATAATAAATTTTGACATTTCTATCAAAAGTTCTACGATTCACAAGGATTCTAATGTAATGAGATAACATGTGCAGGTTCTCTACAAATAAAGAGAGAGTTAGGATTTAATGTAAGTAAAATATTTTAGATGGATTGATTCAGGAAGAAATAATAGCTTTGCTCGTTCACAAATATTTTTAAACATCTAGAGTATTTATTTTGCACTTTTTGATTTTTAAGTGAATGTCAGGATGTGTGTTCTTTTATGTTGAGCTATATTTTAAAAACAGCTAAGATAATAGGTCACTTTTGCTTCTCCTATCACCAGAATCAATACAACATTTATTCAGTAGACCAAACAAGTGCCTTCTTTTATATCCCACAAAGCATTCTTGAAAAGATTAGGTCCGATGTTACAATTACAGAGACTCTTTTCACTGCCTTCACTTAAACTGGTGAATAGCTGAGAAGAAATTGACTCAAGATAAAAAAGTCAATTGTTCCATTCAAAAGATACATTGACAGGCTGGTGTTTGAATGTTTTGCACTGAGCAAAGTAAACTTAAAAAAAAATAGCAAATAAGATAATACTTAAAAATTTGGAACTACCTCTGGACTTCACAGTGGTCCCATCTTGACTACATTTCTTTCATACAAAAACACTAACAGGTTTATTGTGGCCCCTGACTGGTCTTTATAGCCAATGCCAAGAAATAACAGCTTTGACAGCATTGTCCTCTTTGACTACAGAGCATAAATGGACTTTATAGACTTTCCCTTGAGAGAGACGGAAATGGCTGGGCCCTGTGCTACTCTAATAAGCTCTAGCAGCTCTCAGCACTTCTAATGAACACCCGCCATGTGTCTCATTTACAAATGCCTATTGACCTTTTACCAGACAATTAGCTAAAATGCTAACTTTTGGCATTTAAACTGTAGGGAGGAGGCGCATCTGGCCAGTGTGGATGATCACAGATCACCAGCAGCAGTTTCTAATGTGAAAATGTGTTTTTATATGGATGACTAAATGTGTCATATTTGCTAAATATGACACATTTGGCAAATATGTAGTAGTAGTAGTGAAAAAAAAAAACAACAGTAATGATAAGAAGACGAAAACATGGAGAAAGATTAAGAAACATTCAATGAATATACCTGTATATATAGGACAAAAATTCAGATGTTCTATTTTTTTATATTTAATATTTCCACTTATTATAAAAATTGTTCACTTCATATAGTGAAAATTTATTTGTGACCTACCAAATACATGCATTTGTTTCAACTTGTGGTTTGGCATATTAAATCAAATCTTTCATGCATGAACATGAACTCTTAAAACTAAGAGTTCACTTCTAATACTGCTATTACAATATTGAATATCTGCCTTTTAATTTCATTAAAGAAGAAAATATGCTGTAAACACAAATCAAAATTTTCCTTCTTACACATTTCTCACTGCAGCATACATATTTTGATCACTTGCTAAGCCAGAAAGCTATGGATTTTTTTGACCAAAATATTTTGTGGGATGAGCGACGCAATTCTGCAAGGTCATATTCAAATATGTTCCTGTCCCAGTGCTATGGAATCAATGCTAATGCTACTCAAAAGTCACAACAATGAACCCAATAATAGCATTAATTAATGGCAAACTATAGAGACTCTATCTGCACTGTTGAGGATTTACGTACTGTCTGATAATACAAAAAAAATATTTAACTGTTTAGGGCCACTCACGGCTAATGTTTAGAATTGATCATACCCAAATGATCAATTAAAAGTCCTTAAATGTGGGACAAATTAAAATTAATTCAGCGGTCTTCAGCTACTTTTTATTTCAATAAAATATATATTTCAACTAATCTACTTGAAACGTGTTCCGTTTTTCAATTTCTGAAAAGATGCAATCAAGCTGTAAAATTGCTACCTTGTTCTCTGACCTCTATACTCTCATCTATCCACATTCATTCTTTAACAGATTTGTGTGCAGTTATTACGATAGTTATTGTAATTTTAAAAAGCGGTTTTGCACTGCAGAACTAAATGTTCAAGTTTGTCCCATCTCACCCTAAAATATTCACCAGAAAGCATCACAGTATGAGTTTTGTTATGAGTGTTGCTGAAATATGCAGTAAAAGGCTACTGAAATTCGCAGGTTAGAATAAATAATGAAATTAAATGACTTTATTATTCATAACCAATTTCCTTGCTTTATTCATAACTATTCTGGTCTTTAAAAATATGCTTGTGTGACCTCATTATTCAGGTAAACAGAAAGGGAAAAAAATTAAAAAGTCTCCATTTGCAGTCAACTTTATGAAACAGCTATTGAAGGATAATATTTAGTTTATGCAGTTTTCTTTTTCTGCTTGAGGAATCCTCGAGGCACGGTTAGTCCCTAATAAGTTCCATTGTGACTGATCATTATATTTATTTCCTTTCTTCTCTATTCTCTTGTTTTTATTTTTCTTTGCTTCTCTTCTCCTACCATTTAAGTCTATGACAACCAGAGTGAAAACTTGCTACCCTGATTGAGGAGAGTTTCTGATTCTTTTCACCCTGATGTAGGCTTTTGCCTCCAGCACTTTGCTAAGAAATGAGACTATGAGACTCATAGATGCTTTTTAGACCAAGTTTGACAAAGTTTCCTGACTGATTTAAGATTTTTAAGCCTTTTGCACAGCAGTCAAGCTCCTCCGTTAACACAGGTGAGAGTCTGCAAAACAGGAAGTGAGAACAGGCTGCGTTCCAACCAGTCAGTTGCTTGATGAATAGACCCACACTCCAACTTAAAGTTGACAGACACAAAAGTATTTTTTGACCATTTGGGTGTGCTGAATCAGATAGTAATGCATTTCTTCTTGTCAATGCTTAGAGCCACACTTTTAATCATAATCGCGTGAAGTTTCCATGGTGACACTTCTCAGACTATTTTATCTCCTTAAAGCTTTTGCAACAGCATTCTCTGGTTGCTTTAATTCACAAAAATTTTATTATTATTATTATTATTATTATTATTATTATTTTAGTTTAATGCTGATGCTCATTCTTTATGGACTGCAAAAAATGAAAACTTGAAATATAATAAATCTAATTTTTTTAATTGCTCAGTTATAGAAGAGGATCTTATTGGTATGTTAGAATCATATGAGTTACAACAAGGATACACTAATAGAAAATGTCCCTAGATTTGTTCCAGTAATTAAACATTTAATCATGCTGTTTCCCTTTGCCGGTTTGATTTATTATTATTGTCATTATAATTTTTTTTTAAATTATTATTATCGTTTTTGCTGCAGTTTGTTCACCGATATACCCACATAAGACTCTAGAGCTACAGCGTGAAATATTTACTAATTCTCACTATGATCAAGCTTTTCTATCCTCACTGTGATGGAATTTGGTGGGGAAATACCACAGACAGGACTTTGAATTAAAAGGCAAGAAATAAGCAACTTTCTGAATGTAGTTGCCTTAGATATTTGACTATTCTCTCTCCCACATACACAAGTTTTATGAAAGGAGAATGTGTTTCCTTTGTTTTCACCCCTGTGGTTTTGTTTTTGTGAGTTGGTGGTACTGTGAGATGCAGACAGTGAATCTGACGCTGCCTAGATATTCTCTTTGCTTTTACATAGATATATGTAGATGATAAATGTATACTTTGTTCCACCCATAGGGGAAATTTGTCTGGGAAATTATGCCCTAAACAATGCCACCACCATAATTAAATACACTACAACAGTAAAAATACATGCTGCACTCTGACACTACAATAAAAGCAAAAATGCACATACTGCTCAATAAAAGCATATATTCCACATTACCACACTAGATTTAGTTTATAATGTTGTAGTGGTTTCTGACATCAAGTGAACAACCTAAAACCTAAAATCAGATATTGCTCCTTTGTAATATAGCTTTGGTATGTAAAATGTTTGGCAAATATTCCTTGTGCTATTTACCCTCACCCATCCCCCTACTCCTACTTTGTTTTGTCCTTGACAGCATCACAAACACTGCTGTAAGATTTAGCAATATGTTATGTATTTATCCATTCTCCATACTAAGTTCTTGATGTATGAGGTTGAAGAAGAGACATTGAATTGAATTCATGAATTCCATTTATTAATTCCAAAATACAGCTGGTCCATTCCTCATGCTACCTTTAGCAGAACAAAATGGCACCCAAGAACAGTTAGTGAGCTCTTTTGTTAGCCTCTATCTAAGCTACGCCCTAAAGAGGGCATTCCCTAGTGTGTCATATCCATTAACCTTAGTTTTGACGGTGTTTCCTAACATGTCATTTCCTTTAGCTTTAGCTTTGCAACTAGCTAAAAGAGATAGAAGGTGTTGAGAATAAATAGTTCTGTATTTTCCTTCTATCTCTGTTAGCTAGTTGCTAAGCTAAAGCTAAAAGAAATGACATGTTAGGAAATGCCCCTCTTGTGGGGCGCCATTTTGGTCTGTTAGCTCTTAAAGGTAGCAGGTCATAATTGATCAGCTGTATTTTGGTATTAATAAATGGAATTCATGAATTCAACTGGAGAATGGTTAATTCTCCACCAAGGAAAAACACAGAATTATTTATTCTCAACATAATGCATTAAAGTTTGGAAAATAGCCACAGTCCCCATACTTTTGTCATATTTCTTAGTCTTATAACCACAAGCTTCCATTTGTTTTATTTTTATTTTTTTTTGTGAAGGATAAACACAAAGTGGCACATAGTGAAATGGAAGAAATATGATTTAGGATTTTCCAAAAAATCTAGCATGCATAGTATTCAACTCTCTTTTTTCTCATCCCCCCTCAATATAATACAGTGCAGCTAATTGCCTCCAGACGACACATAATTAGTAAGAATCTATGTAATTTAATCTAAGTACAAAAGCAGATGTTAGTAAACACTGAGGAAGAGAACCGACAAGTCAATTCATACAGTATTTATCAGATTCTTTTAAAGATTTGAAGAAGTTTGTGGTTTTGAACATCTCACAAAGTACTGTGCAATCCATCACCATGAAAAGGAAACTGTAGACCAGAATGGCAAACACTCCTAGACCTAACCGTCCACCTAACCTGATCTGCTGGGGAAGGAAATCATTAATCAGAGAGGCTAGCTGAGCAGTCAAGAGGCTTGTGGAAAATCTGGAGGAACTGCAAAGTTCAACAGCTCAGGCAGGAGAATCTGTTAGTCATGCACTCCACAAATCTTTCCTTTATGAAAGAGTGGAAAGAAGAAAGCCATTACTGAAAGAAAGCCATAAAAAAGTCCAATTTAAAGGTTACCACAAACCATATGGGAGAGACAGAATACATGTGTAAGAAAATGCTTTGGTCAAATGGGGGACAAAATGTTGTGCCGAGGAAACCTAGCACTCCAAATTACCAGGAACAAACAACCCCCATGGTGACAGATGATGGTGGCCGTAAAATATCTTGGTGATGATTTTCTTTCGCAAGAACAGAGAAGTTCAGAGTTTATAGGACTGGTTGAAATAAATACAGGGCAATAAGAAGGAACCTATAAGAGTCTAAGACTTGTAATCAGGGTTTATCTCTTGTCTGAACACTGACCCCAAACATGTGCTGAGCTAAATCGAAAAGTTTTTGATCAAAGCTTATTCATGTATTGAAGTAACTCAAACTCCAGACCAAAATCCAACAGAGAAACTGTGGTTAGGCTTGAAGTTTGCTGTTCAGTAACATACCATCCAATCTGACTTGAGCTTTTTTTTTTTTCTTTTTCTTTTTACAAATAATAATGGAAAGTAATGTAACATTTTCCTTCTATTTCACAATTATTTACCAATTTCTCTTGATGTATTACATCATGAAAAATTACATACAATTACATGTAATTAAAATAACACTGACAAAAATGTATTGTTGCAATATGACAAAATTCAGAACAGTTCAAGGGGTGTGAATACTTTTGTAAGTTCCTGTAAATCCTACAAAGGCATATTTTTACAGTTTTGGATGTATGTAATGCCATTTTGGAGTACAGTCATATTGCCCTTGTTGTCAGGCATCATATTGTTTAAAATTGCACTGTTCTTTGATTATTTTGCAAGTCTTAAAATTCCCCCACATATATAACTTAAATGGATAGCAACTAATTTCCCTGAATTAGTCATGTAGATGTTTGTATTCGTTTGTTGTTGTTTTTTGTTTTTTTTTGCTGTTGTTGTTCTTTTTTAACATTTTCTAGCTTGTTTATTCTGCTTCGTTTGATTCAAATGAAAGATCTGCACAATTTAGTTTTACAGCTGTTGGGAATTAGATAAACTTTTAGTCCCCCGTATTAATTTGTTCTTTATTTGTTTGTCCTTTCTCCAGGCTACAGCTTAGAAACCTGATTATATTGCATTTGGCTGGATTCTCACTTTCTGTCTCCACTGAGACCTACAAGTAAAAATAGCTTATCGAGGACTGAGAATGAGTTGAGAGAGGGTATTAGCACACGGTTAAATGGTTGGGATTTTCATGGGTTTGTAAAACTCTTTGTAAAAGCCTACTTTTTAGGAATTAAAAACAAAAGGAATTTCATTTTAATATTTTCTTGACACCTGAGATGTAATTTTGTGGCATCTGTAGGTAAATACATTTTAGCTGTTACTTGAGGTATTTTAAATCAAAATATTAAAACATATTTCTTTACGCTTTTTTTCAGAAGTAACATACAAACTGTGTACTGGAGGTGATAATTTGCAAATTGGTTACATATATTCGCTCCACCACGGAAAGATAAAAGGCCCCAGAACCTCCACAAGCCATTACCCTGTGAGGACCCTATCACCCCCAGTGTGGCTGTCATAAATTAGCACCAAAACAAAAGCAAACTAATTTGCCTCTTTCAATCTCCAACGCCTGCTTTTCTCTTTTCTCTTTTTCCAGTCTCCTCAAGAGCCTATCTTGGAAGAGCCATGAGCCTATCTTGGAAGATTTATGAATATGTTAGAATAGCCTGAGCCAACAGTTTTCAAAGTGGGAAAGTGAAAATAAATTAAACTGGCCCTGGCGAGTCATGCAGAGAGTGATGAATTAGATACTCATTGCTATGTTCCTCAATGCATGTCCCTTTTTTCAGAGTGAAAAATGCTGTAAACAGTTTGGGAAAGTAAAACAAACAGACAAATCAATTGGATGTTTCTGTGATGGACTTGTTGAGGATTTGATGTGCAGACGGGAGTGTCAGTAAACAAAAAGCTTTTGGTTAGCAGAGAATTATTTACTGACAACAAAATATTTGATGCAAAACATGACGAGCAAATATTGGATGAGGAAAAAAAATAAACCCAGGCATTTTATCAATGTCTATGTTCTTTCCTAAAGTGTTCTCTTAGAAAGAAAAACTTATTTTGAAGCTTATCAAACAATTAAGCTAAAATGATTTTAGTTGTTTTGTAGATTTTGACACTTTGAAATGATAAGCATTCTGTTTATAGAAACAACTTCACCTTTAGGCTGCATATTTTGTACCTATCCAGGATTTTCAAGATGCACAGCATCAGCAACATTGTCGTACATTTATAAATGAGCTCATTATTATTATTTTTTGACTGTCCTATAAATATACACGCTTCACATAGGGTTTATTTATTTAGTTAGCTGTCCTTCACACATGACCTTGCAAAGGAATACATTTTAAGAATTTGCTAATTTTTGTTATGTATTTTGAAGAAAAAAAAAAAAAAGAATGCAGATATCATCAATTTGAAATAAAGTGACCACGATTTGTGACATCGGAAAAAGTTCCTAAGTAAGAGCAATTCTAAGTGTTGAAATGTATTTGATGAAAGTCTGGCACAAAAAAAATCTGATCTTTAAATCTCTGTTTTTGTTGTTGTTGTTTTCAATGGTTGATACTTCCCTCCTTACATGTGGGAAGCATATAGAGTTTTCAGCATGTTATTTTTTTTTACATTTCTCTAATATGCTGAAAACCCCTGTACATGAGGACATCTTCCCATGTTTAACTTACTCTTGGACCAGCTTGATCATAAATCATGTATTTTCCTTCCTCTGTTTGCAGCATCCTGTGATTTCTTCAAATGTCCTTTATTTTCCGGTATCTAACGTAAATTTTTATTTTCAATTTTTAAATAAGAAATGTTATAATTCTTATTTTTAATTTTGAGTGGTTTTCATTAGCACTTTGAATATCCTGGAGGAATTAAAACTTGCATTTTAAAAGGGTTGCACATTCAGGTCACAATACAGTTTAAACTGTAGTCTTGCACATTTAAGTTAATGTGCAAGACTTTGTTTAGAATTAAGTTCTGTCCATTTTGATCAAAGCGTGAAGATAAACACTAATACTGCATTTACGGATATGTGATATCTTCTCTGTGATAACTCTGGGCTTTTGATCTGGGATGTGCATAAAGCACACAGTGACACTTTGAGGACAGTTGTGTCTGTTCTAGCTCAAATGGAAATGTCAGAGCCTGTCATATGTCTCTCCTCCCCCCCTCTCTGGGCTTCTTGTAAAACATGTGATTTCTGCAATAGCTCACGAAGGCTGTGGATCTACATGTGTGCATGTGGGTGCATGGTTTCAGTCTGTGTGCCTATTGTGAGACAAGTACAATAATCTTGCCAGTCGAGGTCTACCGCTACTGCTGTGAGGGGACACATGGCAACACATGACGGAACAGCTTGAACACTGAATGAGCAGCCAAAGGCAATTACATTTCCCACTATACACCAAAGCATTGTTTTTCAAAACGGCTAATACTGAGTGAAGCTGCAATTTGTGAATTTAACATTACTGCATGCTTCTTGAAACCTGCATTATTGTTTAGAAGTGCAAAAATGTGATTTGCCACATAGCGGGGCACCACATTTTGTAAAGAGGAATAAAAGTAATCATTCACTTGTTTTACTCTAACTCAACATGTATAGCTTGGTTTTCAGGGTGCAAAATATCAGGTAATGATTCAGCGCCATGGAGGTCTCATTTACCTCTCTACTTCTCCTGCCCTTCACAATCACATTTGTTCCAACATGCAATTTCAGCATTTTGTTTTTATACGGCAAACACAGCAAACTGAATGCCAAGATTATTTCCTAGGTAATTGCTACACCTGCAAGATAAAAATATATAAGCTCAGTTTCATCAAGACAAAAGCTGAAGTATGGTGCAAAAGTTTCAAACCATGCCTAATTTGTTTTAGTTTGCTTCCAAACTGGCAGGCATTTATATCATCTTTTTAAGTGTTCTCCAGTCTAACGCAGATTTATCTTTTGGCGCCTTTTCAGTTTATTGTTGTCTTCGTAACTAACAATGACACTGTATGTTGCTGTATGTGCTTAAACATGAGGAAAATGGATAAGTAGACAACAAAAGAAGAATGTGTGTCCTACAGTAGGTGAATCTTAGCTATGTCAGTGTTTTTTTCTGCAATAATCTTGGTATTTCACATTACTGATGTTTTTTTTGCACAATTTGTGCCTATTTAACACACACTTAAATTTCAATGACAAAAAAACACATCTGAGACACTTTTCAGACTTGCGCAATTAATGACTGGAATAAAAGTGTAAACTGTCTGAGAAAGCATACAATTTAATCCATCTCAAGATTTTAATTTGTTGAAATTTGATGGAATTGATGCTGATGTTATTGCCACCTTCTGGCAGGACATAGGCATTGTTGCGTTTTTGACTGGAATCAAAGAGAACATATAGCCTAAGGCTTTTTATTTTAATCTTATTTATTTTTTTTGTTTTTGTTTTTCAGAAATAAGTTTTTTGGCAATTAAGTATTAATTCATGCAAAGTAAATTGCTTTGCCTTATTTTATTTTATTTTTTTATTTGACTAGGAGAATTAGAAAAATTGTGCCTTTGTGATAGACTAACAGTCTAAACGTGCTATTATAAAATTGTTTCTGCTCTTAAGCTTTTTGATTATTTCTTAAGGTACAACTCTAGCACAGCAATACATTAAACATGCAATATTTAGATGAAAGAAAGTCAATAAAAGCAAATTATTGTTGGTCTGAAAAATACCCTCAGACATTTGTAGGATGAATGGAAGGTTTGCAGTTTTCTAACTTTTTGAACTGAATGTTTTTTTTTATTTTTTTATTTTATTGATCTAGAAAATACACTTAATCTATTTTCAGCAACAAAAAGACAACTGTCTTTGCAAACCCTCACTGTATTCAGCCAAGTTAAATCAGTGGCAGTATCGCATTTTATTTTTCAGATTATAGAAATGTGTCATAAAATTGTCATCAAACGTAATAGTAGTAATAGTAATAATAATAATCACAAAATGTTTCCATCTACATCAACTACCTTTGCTGGGTGGCTGATTTGTACAATTTTTAAGCTGCAGTCAAGGGCAACACGAAATTATTCCAATGGCTCTGAATGGTAGACTGCACTTAGAACATCTCTGGTTTATATCAAGCACATATTTAAGTTTGCTGTTATTACTGCAACAAAAAGTAAAATCAGGGAGACTGATTTAAAAAAAAAAAAAAAAAATACAACCATGCATTTCAGTTTATGTTTTGCATATACCGTATATATAAAATAAGATCTGCATAAATTATGAATGTTCCTTTCACTTTGCGTTAATGTGTTACTTTATTTTATCACATAAATCACAACTGATTGCAACAAACAAAATGTGAAAACAAGGGTATGAATACTTTTGCAACATGCTGTGTGCATCTATTTCTGTTGCCCTGCTCCCTCAAATACATTCCTTTTTCTGAGCACAAGGATTATATAAAAATTCTAAAACTAAACAGGGCATTTTACAAAAAGAAGTAAAAAACATTATTCCAACAATAAAACTTCCTGTTCCACAGGAACTTTCAAATAAAACTAATACGAAATTTTGAGTCAACAGCCCTGTTTGACAACACAAGCTTCTGCTTACTCGAGTGCTTACAGCACTTATGATAATCTACGATAATCTACTCTGCACTGACACACCACACATTATCTCTTTGAATGCTAAGTACAGCTCATTCTGAACTTTAAAAAATGCAAACATATTCTGAGAGCTCAGAACAGCTCCAGTGGAACATGTTATCCTCTGTCTGACCCAATACACACACCTCACACTCTATGAAAATTAAAAAAATTGAAAAGTGGATAAATAGCTTCTTCAGCTGCACTTCTACCTCATACGAAAAGACAAGGAGTCTGTATGTGAAAACTGTCAAATGCAGCAACATTTTACATTATGTTCCCCGTTCACATCAATGATGTATTATCCACAAGAAAGCCTGTGCAACCGTAAACTTAGGAGTCTCTTTTGTCCAAAGCTTTTTGGAATAGTATTATAGCTGCAACAATAACCTCCTGTGGTAATTTAATGCCCCCATTGAGGTAACGCACTTTATTGCACCAGTGGATTAAGTAATGATTATTTTGTGAAATTGCAGCTACACAATGGTCAATTAATCTTTAATGAAACTGTAACTTATGAGGCGGAGCATGGCATTCCTGTAAGTAGGCAAATGCTTGCCAAAGCAGTTACAAGCCTCAGTTGTGGCCTACACTCCCTATCTGTCACTATGTAAAAAAAAAAAAAGAAAAAAGAAAAAGAAGAAAACGCACACATGAAAGAGACATAATGAAAAGGCAAAGTCACCATTCGTTTTTAGCATTCATAGAACGTTTGTGGACCTATATCCATCAAAATATGAGAAGCAAAATCTATCAGCTTATATGCAATATGATTATGTGCCGTTTTGCAGCTCTATTTATTTAGAGCAAGCTAAGGCATCTGTATTGAAGAGAATTATTTGCACTGACAGAGCATGAAGTTGGAGGTTATCAAATAGCAGCAAAGCTGCTGCAATATGTACCTTTCATTTCATCATCTCCCCTTAAATGACGGTAAGTGTAACACCTGTACTCCAGTATCTAGTGTTTCCCCCAACACATGCCTGACTCATAATCCAATAAACTAGCTTTATGGTTCAATCATTTTCAATTTTGTCACACGTTATTGCGCTAACCTAGAAAAGCTTGCTAAGTCACAAGATAAATGTTTTTATATCTGATTGGTTTCTCTCTTTATTTGTAGCCTGTGGGCTCCCATACTTTTGCTCATTTTGACAATACTCTAACAAATGTTGATAGATTTACTTTTATTACGTGACATAATTTCTGCGTAGTAGCAGACAGGGCAACACAGGGCATGAATTTTCTGATATCTGAATGCGCACTCAGCAGGAGAAAATGTAGGGGAGAGCAGAAGAGGTGAAGAAACAGGAATGAGGAGAGTGATTGATAGAGTGAATTGGAGCCAAAGGATGATGGGGGGAGTCAGGGGGCACATGGATGTGTGTGGTAGAAGTAGCAGTGAGTATAATGAAGTAAGACAGTAGAAGATGTGTACAAAGACAGAGTGAGAGGCAAAGAGAGACGCAAAGGAAGAGAATGGTCAGAAACACAGAGAGCAAAGGAGAGTGAAATACAAGATATTGCAAGACCAATATAGTTGAGCTGAATATCAGACTCTCAAATGGTTTCTTCTTCAATTCTCCAGCACTAATGCAACAATATAAAAAAATACAGTATGTGTATGTGTTGGTAGAGCTGGGGTATGTAGTGTAGTTATGCAGATAAGGAAATGGGGGGAGGGTCTCGTGGTGGGAGTGATTGTGGCGTTGGGGGAGCACTGAGGCAATCGGTGTTATTGTGCAGGCGGCCGCTGGCACCAGCACTGTCAGGGAGCAGCGTTGATCCGTGAACTTGCCATCTGGATTTTCCCACAAATCACATTAAAGTTTCAAGCCCAGGAATACATCAAGCTAAATGAATATTGGATTCAGACAAGCCTGATGGAGAAAAAGCCCTGGGCAACCAAACTCTTTTGTGGTCAGACATGATCTATCCATCCTCTTTACTTGCTCCATCCCTGCTTCCTTCTGTTCCCTTCATCACTGATGGGCAGGGCTTCTGATGAGGTGTGGGGAATAGAAGATATTATGCTAAAGAGAGGTATGCATTGTAGACTTTTAGTGCAAGGCGTAGGGGCTGTGTTTGAATAGCTGCAAATGGAAGAATTCCTTTGAGTAGTCTCCAATTTGATCTTCTAAACAGATTTAAATAAAGACTGTATCAACTCCGAGCTTTGAGAATAAATACCAAACATTTTTTTTTTTTTCCATGAACAACCAAAACACACTATGTGTTACTTCTTTTCAGAGGCTGTCATCATGATGATGACTATTGAAGTGTTCTGTTTCAGATCCAAACCATTAAGGCTTTCATCTGTTTCTGAATTACCCACAGTAATGTTCAGTGTTTGTTTGTGGGTGAAAATAAGAAGGATTAATTGCTGCATGCAAATGCATAATGAGATACCATTTGACTCCTTGACAACACCCTGGAAATGATTCATGTGTACAATATGAAATTATATGCTTACTTTTCCTTTCATTTTAGCCACATTAAGTTGACTTTGCATAAGTGGATTCCGCCTTTCACCCGAAGGTGAAAATAAAATGTGAGCAGGACGAATAATGTAATTATTCATCATTCAATAACATGTTGTGTCCTAGTTCCTGGTTGCATATGTTTTGTACTGAAGCACAGTTTGTCTTCAAGGAAAAGCTATTAAGAAAATACGGTCTCGCCAAGATGTTGTTTCATATGAGAAGGAAAAATCTATTTAGTTCTTTTCCAATCCAGTGGCTTGTAGAGTAAGGGATTTATTTTTCCCGGTCTGAACTGAAGTGGAAGCCTGAACTGTAAGATGTCCAAGCTTTAATTCGGTGAGATCCCCAAGGGGATATGGATTGGCTGGGAGTCTAAGAATTATTAAAAGTTTGTCATTGATACTGAAGAATGAATAGCTTGAACTCTGAAACTTTAAATGAACCTTTAAATCACAAATGAGACTATTACAAAAATATCAGCTAAATATGTCAAAGCCAGCATGAGGCTTTCCCATTCCTTGTCACATTATATGTGATTCGCCATAAACAGCACAAAGAAAAGAGATTAATTCTTTGCGTACTTCAGGAAAAATAAAATAGTCGACTGCTTAAAACATAGACGTGAAAGGAGGGATGGCAACTACAGGAGTTGTCCCTGGTCTGGGGAAATCAGAACTTACACCATCAAATTATGCTCAAGATTATTAATTTCCAAACAGGCCAGTTTGTGGAGAAAAGCATAATCCCAATATTTAAATAATTTTTTATATTACTTCAATAAAACTGAAAATGTATGTTCTTTATAAAGAATGTGGTTGACCCATCTTAAACTTGTGTTGTTCTGCATGCTAAAAATGTGCTTTACAGGTCTAAACATGAATATATAAACCACATTTTGGGAAAGACTTTGTGCAGTGATGCCTTTGGAGTATTTCTGTTGTTTTGATACAACCTCATTTGTTATGGTATCTATGTTGGTACCTATGTTACACCACATAAAAATTACACCAATTTTTATATGGTGTAAAATTCCCTATTTTACTTCTTCAGGATGGGGTACATTACTTTTCCATCACACCCTCATTTCTTTTCGTTTTACTTCCTATTTAATGATGACTGTTGTTATAACTTCTGAAGGACCCTTGTGGTTCAGTTGGGTGTTTACAGTTAATATAAAACACTGATTACTCTTACGGGTCACCAGAAGACCTGGTAAGGACCTCAGATCTTTTAAAGCCTGACTACCAAACTAACTTGTTTCTTGTATATAAATGCTGCTATCCTTTGTAGAAAATTTTGCTTACACATTACCATATAACAACACAAAATATTAACATGACCTGATATTATTTTAAATTAAAATGCTTTTTTCTGTATTATTTTTTATTTAAATACAACAAAATATTTACATACAATTTCACATTTTCAATTTTTTTTTTCTGTTTCTTTGACTGTATCACATGAAGAAAGTTAAACAAAAATTATTGCTTTCTGAATCATGTATCTAGTATATTGTTTAAAAAAAGAAAGAAAAATGAACGTTGTCACATTTTTTAAGCAAAACTTCACTTTTTTTGTTTCAGGCCTTCAGGTCATATTCCCAGAATACCTGCAGGAGAAATTTGTCCAGTCAGCTCTGAGCTACATCATGTGCAACGGAGAGGGTGAATATGTGTGCCACAACAACCAGTGCATCTGTCAGTGTGCTGATGACTATCCCCAGTGCAACTGTCCCATCACTGACATCCAGATCATGGAAAACACCCTGCTGGTGATGTCTGAGTCCTGGGCAGCCTCTTATAAAGATTTTGAAAACTCTGGTAAGCTGAAAACTTCTACAAAATAGTTTAACCTGGCTCCCCTCTGTGACTATCAAAACACTTGAAGTCTGTTTTTTATTTCTCTTACAGGCCTTTATTTTTTTAAATTTATTTATTGTGAGATCTTTTTTAGTATGAAAAACCCCATGCACATAAAATCCAAAAGATGCAGAAAAAAGGTTATCCTGTAGCGGCTTCTGTTTTCAACAAAAAGTGAT
This sequence comes from Brachyrhaphis roseni, assembly GCA_903066815.1. Taxonomy (NCBI): domain Eukaryota; kingdom Metazoa; phylum Chordata; class Actinopteri; order Cyprinodontiformes; family Poeciliidae; genus Brachyrhaphis; species Brachyrhaphis roseni. Next base: position 21,228 of record CAEFZY010009264.1, on the reverse strand, counting down.
GGAAATACGTGTCAAATTTGGACATTGTGGAAAGAATGTTAATGTTAGCTTTTAGAGTATAGCTGCTCCATGGCAGCACATACGCCTCACTCTGTTTGATTAATAAGTTAAATATCAATGTGAATTGAAGGGGTTCCTAGTGTAAACTCCTTGAGACACATATACATACATGTTGTTCAAGAAAGTGAAATGAATGAGGACTGCAAAGATAAAAGATGTAGAGTTTTAGAAATTAATTTGCATTGCATTGCAGCAAAATTTATTACATTTCTGGGAATCAATAGTCACTGCCTCTATAGGGATATGTTCTTTAGGTTCAGAAAAAAGATGATCTCACACTGGACATGACACATCCATTGCTTGGTAATCCTATCAAAAGGCAAGAGCTTTGACTGTGTAAATTCCCTGGCTGTGAGGACAGCTGCGGCTGCTGCTCTGGCTAACTGTGCGGTCTGAGGCTCACTAATATTCTGGCAGCTGCTTGGGATAAAGCTGGTTAATATTATTTTGTGGTATATGAAAGTATATATTGGGCTTTGGCAACTACCTTTTTTTTTTAAAATCAATCAATCAATAACATTTACAACAATATTCACATTTCTGTTTAGGCTTTAAATGTCTCAATGACTTTAAAGGGGAATTATTAGATATGACAGACGTCCCACCATTGCTTCACGGGAGTAGCCCAGTTTCTCCAGTGACAACACGTTCATTGTGCATGCTGTGCCTGTTCACAGTGCATGCTAAATTGCTGCATGCTGTTAGTATTAGTTGAATTGTCTCCCCCGTTATTACAAAAAGACACACACTGCACTCACAATGACACGTTGCGTTATGGTTATCACAGTAATCACAGCTACGGTCTGTCTCAGTTTGTGAGATGCTCATGAGAAGAGCAATGAAACTAGTTAATTACTGCAAAGCATGCAACAAACAGATAGATAGATAGACCGACAATCTCTTGACCAAAGGGAATTGTAGAAAGTACTGAGGTTTGAAATAATATCTATTTTTTGGCATCCTCTAAAATTTTCATGATGATATTTTTCTACTCCAATATGAGCTTTTTTGAAGACTTTATCTACGCCTTTGCCAAAGGTGCCAGCAAACCGGTGGCTGCCACTATAAAGTGGCATCTGGCTGGTTAAAAAAACTTTCAGTTCAAATATTTGTAGCTGATGTGAGCAAGCAAATTGATATAAAATGAGGGAAAAGTTAAATTATTCTAATTCTAATCTTTCGACAAGGTGTGCTGGGTGGGTTCAGATAAGAACCACCATGTGGACTATTTGGTTGCTCTGTAAAGGGAAATGATACTGAACTCTTTGAAGCTTGTATAAAAGGGTTTGCATATCTGCCACTGGGGCACAATATGATAATGTAGCTTCTTTTTTTTCATGTTGACAGAGTTCTGAATGCTAGGTGCTGGTGTTGCTCAGATTTGTTTAGGAAAGAATTAAAGAAGGTTTATGTCATTTCTGAAAGCTGGGTGGAGGTTTGTGGCAAGTTCAAAACAGGAGGAGGAGATGGATCCTGGCTCCTTTGAAGAAAAAGGGAAATCTGAGTTCTGACATGCCAAGGAGGAGGGTGGAGGAATTTCTGACATTTCACAGCTGTGACTGAAGAAGAGCTCTTAACTCTGGTTAATACTGTTAACATTTCTTGAGGACAGGTCTAGGAGAGTGCCAGCATGTTTTGCAGGTGCATTTCTTGAAAATGTGGATTTGTGTTCTGAGTGTGCCAAAGCTTGTTGTGGTTTGCATTTGTCCCAAACTGTGCAGTTATTCATTCTGTACTTTTGTTTTTAGGTTTATAATTTGACATCACCTTAACTGTAAAAGTCTAATGATTTGAGATTTCTGGTGTTTCTTTAAATGATTCATTAAATATTGCTGACATTGTTGAGCTAATATTTAGCATATTACTATTTTAACTTGTGCTTTTAGTTTTCAAGATTAAATTTATTTAGAAAATATTACGTTTGAAAAAAACATGTCATTTTAACATTTCAGATTCAGGATTAGAACATTTCTTATTATTGTATTAAGCAAACATCTTCAGCCCAATCTTGATAAGCCAGCATTTAGGATATTAATTATTTATCTACATTTACTCAAGATTAAAATCCTTTAGTTCATATTAAAGCTTTGCTGAATCATTTAACATTAGTATATCAAAATCTGAACAGGACTAAAACTATTTTAGTTGTATTCGAAGAAATTTTAAGAAACATCTGAAATCAATTGTTGCTAAGAAATTAACGAAAACAAAACAGTGGCCTCAAGAGGAAACAAGAAAATTTTATCCTTGGCTCTATGATAACCACTTGGACAATCACTAAGACTGGCTGAAAAAATGTGGGGGCAGTAATCTTGGTACCCAAGAGCTGAGAGAAGAGGATGATTACTACTTCCAGTTTAGTTTTCTGCACTTGAACAACAGAATCAGCCTTAAAATTTCAAACCAAAGATGCAGAAGAAAACATCACTGGCAACTTTTAAAGAATAGGAAAACAATAATCTTCAAATGTGGATCGTATTTTTTACTACTTTTATACAGTGAAAATTAACTCAGACTCGCAGCTTATTCCACTATTAAGTTTGATGAAGCGTTCATAATGCTGTGACCATGTTTCTCGTCCATGGGGAGTACATGTCATCATGAAATACTAGGACATATCGAATAATAATCTGGTGAACTCTACCAGTAAGATAAAAAAGGTTTCAGGTGTAAATATTAAAAACATACTGCTAAATCAACAATAAAATTGTTCAATAACTTCTTCCTATGTCTTGTCAGTCCCTAAACCTTAATACGTTAGGGTTATACTAAAGAATAAAGTGCAAAAGAGAGGACTCAGGACTCTGGCCTATTTATAAGAGACTGTGTAATGAGGAATAGTCATCGTTTAATGTTTTGTGTCAGTAAATTTGTCTTCATCTGGCTACAAATTACTTCTGTTTAATTTCAGTCTTTATCCTGTGTTACATTTTGTTTTGTCCCATCTTGTCCCTCCACTGTTCTCTAGATGAGTTCAAGTCATTCCTGAAGAGACTCCCGTCCACTCATTTTTTGCCCATCAGCAGTGTGCATCTCTTGTGGGGCAGCGACTGGGATCTGCAGGCCCGTTACAGACTCCTTCAGAGTTCCCTGGAGATCCAGCGGCTCAAAATCCAGCGCACCGCCCGCAAGCTATTCAGCCTCAGCATTCGTTGTCTTCACAATCCCAGCCACCAAATGCCAAGAGAGAGGTGAGTAAAAATAATATCCATGGGGATTTACTAGACCAAAGACTTAGTGTTTGTTATTATTTTTTGTTTTTAAGAAAATAATATCGTTGGAGATACTTTTTTGTATCTCAATATAGCATAGAAATCAAACATGCAATTTCTAATATTTTTTTTTCTTCAGGGTTGTGCTTTTACTTTATATCAAATCTATTTAGTGCTGAGACTTGCACATGCACAAAACGCTGTAGCTTGCTCTTGTTATTTCACTTAGCAGTCTTAAAAGAAAATGTAGCTGTGGGAGTTTTCTTGTTAGGTCATTGCACACATCTGCCACCACGTACTGCAGTTGCAGCTTAAGAGCCTTGCTGCTGATGTGCCATAGTGTCAGCGCTGCAGGAACTGCCAGGAATTTTCCCAATCTGCTCTCACAAATCAAAAAACACAACGCAAACCAACACAGAATGGGGAGTGCCAGATGAAATGCCAGCAAAAACTGTCCAGCATTAGTTATGTCACCATAAAAATGGGAAAAGAATATATAAAATATTGATTTAAGTGGCCTGAAAATCAGCCATTGTCTTCAGTCCCTGACAGAAAGGATCACACCCACATTTGTGTGAGAGTTGGCATGGGGTCTGTTCTGAAGTGTTATCAAAGAACTGCAGTATGTGCTTCCTCTTCCATGGAGTAAACATCGAGACTGCCTGATGGCACAGGAAATAAGAGCAGCTTGTTTATTTGTTTGCCTGTGTGAAACAGCTTTGCATCAGATGGTGGATTTATTTGATTTCATCATGTATATTTAAGGTCTCCTATATGTTTTGCAGGAGAGTTGCTGTTGTTGTGCACAATGCAATTTCCCCTCAAACTCAAACTCCCCATGTTCATTTTTCATTGTTCATGTTGGAACAAAGGTATTTGAACTTTTATGACTGTTTCAAAGATGCAATGCTAGAAAGCTGTGTAAAGGCTTTTCCACCTACTATGTGAGTTTAGCTTGGCAGTCATGTCATAAATCTTTTAAAATCAGCTCTCATCTTTACCCTTCTCTCTTACTGAAATAAAGTGCTATTCTATTACTGATAAAGGCTCTAAGTCTCATGCCTTACCTCTGCAGCCTGTAACAGGTAGTTGTGAACAAAACTTATTCAGTACATATCAGCCCACATAGTGTCTTGCAAAGGTATGTTTACCCCTTAGACTTTTGTTTTTTTTTAATTTTCATGTTACAACCATAAATTTTAGGCAATCTTTATGTGGCAGAGCAACACAAAGCAGCAAATAAATGTGACCTGATAGAATAATGACAAAGTATGTCTGGAGGAGGAGCTAAGCTCCAAAGCTCAGGTGAGGGAGCCTGTTAACAAGACAAATATTATCCCTATACACTAAGAGAGTGGCACGGATTATTGTTGAAAGAAATCCTTAGGATTCTTTAGGAATGTTTTTGTGCATCAGTGATGCAAGGTGATCAGAGTTGAAGAGAAGATGGATGGAGCTAAAGGAACAGCAATCCCAAAGAAACACAAAAACCTGAAGGCCACTGTTGGAGCCTATTAAGTATTTAACACATTACTTATTTGCCAAATAATGTTATTATTGATCCAAAATGATGCTAATGATTACAGATGGTTGATGAGCTATTATTTATTTATTTTTTGCTTAGGGCCTCTTCCTCATCAGGTCAACCCCCTGCTGTGATTAAGAAGAAAAGACGGTTGCTGTGCTTGGTCTGATTGTTATGCAGTGATAGAGTGAGGACTGAAACAATTTTTGTGTCACAAAATAACGTTTATATTTGAATTTTATATAAAGTCAACCTGGAGAATATTTCTGTTACTTTCATAAGTTGAACCAGAAACCTCTCTTCGAGTGCTTTTTATTTTCAGTGTGTCGAGAACCTCCTCCTCAGAAACTGCTTTGACATTCATTTTTTTGGAGCTAATTATGAGTAGCCATGACAGACACTTAAAATGGAATAAATATTTTCTCCATCAATGAACATAATAGAGACAGATTTCAGTTGAAAAATGCAAAAAAAAAAGAACTGTAAACATGTCTTGTGTCCTGAAGTTTTTGTCCGTAAAGGCAATCGTTACAATTGGAGGAAAAAGGGAAAAACTTGCAATCCTTGGAATACCATCCTAGTTGTGAAGCACAGAAGGTGGCAGGATCATGAGATATCAACAGCTAGAAAGTTTTCTTAGCTATTGCCATTACAAAGCCCAAATCTCAGACTCATTCACAATCTGTGGACAGAGATCGGTGTGCATATGAAGACCTACAAACCTGCCTCAGTTGCAACTGCTCTGCCAAGAAACATACCAAAAATGTCAGCAAACTATTGTGGGAACACACAAATACCAAGAAAATGAATGTGAACCTCTAACATTGAAGAACATGATCAAAATAAAATAAAATAAAAAAAACAGTCATTGTAAAGGCAGATGACCTGATACGCATTAGCTACATATCTCAGCAAAGCCCTGCAATATCAGGTCATTTGAACTCTTCCAATTATTACATCTACCCCTTAATAAGGACAGCAACGAAATCAGTGACATACTACAAATTAAAACTTTACTTGAATATGTACTCTGATGTTATGTTAATTGAGGATTTGAGATATTCTGCATTCCTATGGTAAGAGACTTTCCAACCTTTAAATAAAGAGACTTCAGAGAGGCCTTTGATTACGTGTTGCATTACCTACAAGACAGTCTCTGGAACAATACCTGTCTAATAAACAAGTTAGGAATAGTGGATGTCCTCATGGGAACCATGTAAAATTGACACTTATACATACACATAAGACATAAGAACCCAATGCTTTTTAGGCGGTCTTGGGTTATATTTGTGTAAGTGTTGCAATGTTCTGCAGAAGAAAATTAGAGGAGAAAACAGAAAAGTGAAAGCTGCTGTTATGCTGTGTTGCCTAGGGAACATCCTTAATGGTGTTTCAGTGCTTGGGGCATTGTATATTTAGTAAATAAACAGCATATTCATACCTTAGTTAAAATAAAAGTACTGTAATATGTAGTTGGGCTTAATGAAACTTCAAAAAAGCAGGTTTTATTTAATTTTCTTGCACAGACATGTATTCTTACTAATGGGCCAAAAGACCACTCAGGTCCCTCGCAGCTTTTAGTTTAATTACAAAATGGATTCATGATAATAAAAGAGGAACTTCATTGTTGTATTTATTTAGGCACAATGATGCAGAGCAAACTAATCCAAAATTACAGCTTAGAATTTTGACTATTTGCTATCCCATTTTAAGAAAGTTACAGCCAGTAAGTAAATATATTTCACTTGATGTAAGGAAGGTAGTGTATTATTGGGTAGCTATAATGAAAGCTACACATAGAAAGTTTACCATTGCTCCAGTCTATGTTTCCATTCATTACAACCATCATAAATTCTTGTTGTGATCACTCACAGTGGAACCCCTAAATAGATTTACTAGTGCATTTTCTTTATTAGTAGCTTGCTTCAGGTACAATGAACTTAGGAATCTTCACGTAAATGATTAATAGTGACAGATATGGAGTTGCATCAGTTCGAGCCAAGTCATTTGCATCCAGTTTATATGCTCGGTTTAATTATTCATGTCCAGGGTAAAACCCGTTTTAATACCTCAGCCTCCATACAACAAAAGAGTCATAAATTCTACTTAACATGGCACATATCATAAGTCCTTTGTAGGTAGGTTTTCAGTAAACATATTTTAGATCATTTGTATTTTTCAGTTAAATGGATGTAAGATTCCTTCTCTTATTATCACTATAGAGCCATTCATCATTTTGTTTTCATGCCCACTTATTCATGACAGTGTTTTGGGGAAAAATGAGAAAAGTCCCATTCTCTTGGATGAGAGGTACCTAACAGATGAATGATCTCTGAATGCTTTAATTTTGGTATGTCACAGGACTCATTGAAAATGCTTCTAGTCAAAGAAAAGCATTTCTAGAAATGCTAGTCATCCTACTGAACACTCATAGAGCCACATTCAACCAGTCGATCTGTCAAATGTGCATGGATTCATACACTGATTTGGAGATTAGTAGGCAACCCCTAGTTTCCTTCCTATCTGCCAAGGGGCACATCGACATGTGGCAGGAGGAATCAAACCCCCAGCTTTGAGATTGCAAGATGACAGTGCTAAGACCCTCCTCCTGGCTCTGATTGGTTGTTTCTGACAGAGCGATGTATTTTTGCAGATGACTGTAGGATCACATGGAGGAGGCAGATGAACTTGATTTTTTTCCACAGATCATCTGTCTCATATCATGTATCAGCAAATAGTGACAGTTCAAATAAATATATAAAATCTGTTTTCATAAAAGTCACATTCTGCAGCTCTAACCTCTCTTCTTGAAGTTCTTGGGGATTCAATAACTGAATAATTTGACCTGTGAAGTCCCTATTAAAGCAAGCCAATGCTGTTAGCTTGTGTTTTCTGAAAGTCAGCCACAATTAAGACAAGAAGGAGAATGTCAAGCACCATTCCCTTTTAAAGCAAGCATTCTGTTCTAATCCAATCAGAATGACAGATTTATAACAGCTGCTGTGTCCTCATTAACACTTTTCCTGAGCTCATAGATATAATTATAGTATTTCAGTTTGTCATAGGGCCAAAAGGGATAGCAAAGACATTTTTTTTGATTGCATTTCTTTTTCATCAGATCACTTTTCGCTCTTTATAAAAACTTAGCATCAATAAAAATGTCCACTACAAAAATTGTCACAGAAAAGTTTGTGTCAAACAAGAATTCTTTCCTGTTAGTCTAACAACTTTTGCTCAAACCATGAGTTTTTTTAGTTTTTTTATTTATTTGTTTGCTTAGGCACTGGCCAATAACAGTCATTTTGCAAATCTATATGTAATAAAGGTAATAAAATAATAACTTGCCATTGATATCATAAAGTAATTGGCCCAAAGATGATATAATAACCATTGGTTGGGTTATTATAATAATTGTGTGGCATAAAAATAATGTAATAACTTTCCCATGGATGAAATTACTCCACAAAGTCCCAATATTTAAAATAAAGATTTTGTTGAATATCTTCCTATGTCGTCACTCACCATACCCTTTGTGAATTAACAGGAAGATTAAGATACTCATATTTGATTAGGAAAAATCCATAAAAAAACTAGAAATCTTTTATTTCCAAGTTATGTAGTCCTGTTTCTGTTACACCATTATTGGTGATGGTTTAATCATTTTATGTCTATATCAGTAATGTGTTTACTTGTGAAAAATATATTCCCATATATCATGACGGATAAAATATGACTTTCCTACATTATAGTCCACATTATAATATCTCTGATGCACTGTTGTTTAATTAGCTTTATTACTATTAAAAGGGCAAAAAGAATTATTCTCCTGGCATGTATTACATTATGAGCCTCTATTACATTATTGGCTGCTATACACCCTGCTACATTTTCCTGCTTTAATGTATCTTAAATAGTAAGTACATTTGAGCTGAGTGTGAGTATAAATATTATTGACATAATAGTCTATGGTGTGTGACTTGTACATTTGAATGTAGGCTTAATCAAATGTAAAACTTGGCAAAAGAACAGAACATTTATAAGTTGAAAATTTATTGACAGAGGAAAAAGCTATAAGATAAAGTTGACAAAAGGTTTTAATGCCTTTAGAAAAACAGATACACGTACAGAGAAACACAAGCAAAAGGACAGAACTGATTAAACATTTAATTGTATCTCTGGTCCTATGTGAAGGAAATGTCAGTAAACAAAGATGAGCTAACACAGCTAGCCAGTGGTACAGCACAGACACCAAGAAATTAATGAAGAATTATCCCAAATTAAATTAAGCTTTCTAAAAAACAAACCTAACTGGAAATCCTTATTTTTTCCAGTGTTTGAACTCTAAAAAATATAAATCTAAATAGATCATGCCAACATCAAGAATATGGTGACATTTCTGGGGATTAATAGTTAATTTGTCTTTGAATTTCATTAAGTTCCTTTTTTCATCAAAAACAACCTTTGCTGTCAATGTATTTCACTTGACAAGACATGTTCAAGAAATTAAAACGTATTTTCAGCACTTTTGAAAAAATAAGGCATTTTTAAAACCGTTTAATATCTATAAAGTGTTTTCTGATTGCCTTGAAGAAAGCATAATACCTAACACTTGTCCAATTCTCAGTCTGCAATAAGAAAATAAGAACCAGAGAACGGATTTTCATTTGCCTTTCAGTATGATCAAAAAACGGCAAAAAGCAATATGTGGTTCTGTGTATTTTTAAATGAAACTGTATTTTAGACTTTGGTTTTACTTGCACTGCTCAGAATGCAGTGTCAAACGTCAGAGTTATTATACAAAACTTCAATAATATATAAACTAACCTTCACTTGCCAGCTTCTCTGAAAAAGTCACCTCCTCTAGTCAGAAAAGAAGTTGCAGCACTGTCAAGATGACAAGGCTAGATGCCTTGAGGGAAAGAATACACTAGATAAGAATAGCAATTAATGCTTCCTATCATAATGCAATTCTTTTCCCTTGAGGGACATCATATTTTTTCTTCCAAACTTTATGCTGAGTGTTATATATAGAGCAGCCATTTCACAAAAACAAAACTAAACAACAACCAAAAAAGAAACACATATCTGACCTAATCAAAATTCTACTCTCTGTTCATGGTTTTGTTATTTTTTTTCTTTCTATCACTCCAGATCTGTGATGCAGTGGCTCAACAGGGTTCAGTCCTTCCTGTACTGCAATGAGAATGGGTTCTGGGGGACCTTCCTGGAAAGCCAAAAGGCATGTGTGTGCCACACAGGTGCAACTCTGTGTCAGCGACCCATCCCGTGTGTCATAGGCGGCAACAACAGCTGTGCCATGTGTAGCCTGGCCAACATCTCACAATGTGGCTCCTGCAACAAAGGCTACAAGTTGTACCGTGGCCGCTGTGAGCCGCAGAATGTGGACTCAGAACGCAGCGAGCAGTTCATCAGTTTTGAAACTGATCTGGACTTTCAGGACCTGGAGCTGAAATACTTGCTGCAGAAAATGGATTCACGGTTGTACATACACACCACTTTCATCAGCAACGAGATCCGACTGGAGACATTCTTTGACCCACGATGGCGCAAGCGTATGTCTCTGACTCTGAAAAGTAACAAAAATCGGATGGACTACCTCCACATGATCATCGGTTTGTCAATGAAAATCTGTCAGATGCGAAACAGCAGCATTGATCCCATGTTCTTTGTTTATGTTAACCCATTCAGTGGCAGCCACTCAGAAGGCTGGAGCATGCCCTTTGGTGAACACGGTTACCCACGATGGGAAAAAGTTCGACTGCAGAACTCGCAGTGCTTCAACTGGACTCTCCTGCTGGGTAACAGGTGGAAGACCTTCTTTGAGACTGTGCACATTTACCTGCGCAGCCGTGCTAAGGTTCCGACTGGCCTCCGTAATGACACGGGACAGGGTCCAGTGGATCTCGCGGATCCCAACAAGCGGCAGATCTACATAAAGATCTCCGATATCCAGGTGTTTGGTTACAGCCTGCGGTTTAACGCTGACCTGCTGCGTAGCGCCGTGCAGCAGGTTAACCAGTCATATACACAAGGAACTCAGTTCTACTCATCCTCATCTGTGATGCTACTGCTGCTGGACATTAGGGATCGGATTAACCGCTTAGCCCCCCCTTCTGCACCCGGCAAACCACAGCTGGACCTTTTCTCTTGTATGCTGAAGCATAGGCTGAAGCTCAACAACAGCGAGATGATTCGAGTGAACCATGCCTTGGACATGTACAGCACAGAAATACTCAAACAATCAGACCACCTGACTGCAAAACTTTGTTGAGTAAAACATTAATGTTAAGGACGGTAAGCAACAGAGAAACACCCAACTAATTAACAATGAGGGGATGTTAGTCTTATTTTTTTCTCTTTTCTTTTTTGACCTTTTCTGCCTTTTGATGTAATATTAACTTTGTAAGTATAATTCTTAAAAAAGAGAAAGAGGCAGTGACGAAAAGCTTTTCTGGCAGATAAAAAAAAAAAAAAAAAGATCAATGGAAACACTGTATGGACTGTATCATACTTGTCCCAGCATGTCTGTAATTCCCTTAAAGAACCTTAAAAAGAGAAAGTGAAAAAAAACAAAACAAGTATATCTATGTACTGGATGAAAAGGAGGCCTTGATTATAACATAAGGGATCAAAGGTTGCATCTGATACTGCCATTCTTTTTTGAGGAAAAAAGATGACATTTTTAAAGGTACAGAAAACACAATGGCAGACCAGGTATCAGTTTATTTCACCTACTGGGCAAAGTATTTCAAACATAACAGACAGTTTAGTATTAAAATGTTTATACATTGTAAGGAATTTAAAATCTGTAGTGAGTAAGTAGTCATCACATTTCTTATGTTTCAGAACCCACAGTGAATCTGCATTGCTTTTAGAAAGGTATTTAACACTGTCATTGTTCTGGTACACGAGGCACACAGCAGGGCAGTAATGGATAGTCATGTTGAAAACAAAAGCCAGCTGTTTATATATACATATGTGTGGGTGAATGTATGCGAGTGTGTCTGTAAACCTTTTTTTTTTTTTTTTGGCTTAATGCTTAATGCTGTTTAATTGAATGTGTCACTTGAGACTGACCCAAGTCTCTGCTGAATCTTGCATTTTGAACGCTTTTCTCCCCCACCGTGTATGAAATTCCAGCTGTGTGTTTTTTTTGTTGTTTTTTTTTTTTTGTTCCACAAGGCAGTATACCTCCTGGTGCGTGAATGCAATATTGTGGTCTGAAGATTATAACAATCAATGCTATTTTGTACAGCTTTGCAAAATGTACATGTTGTGACTGCTGATCTGTGGAGCTTTTCAGCACTGAGAGCAAAATGTAAACATTCATCATTCAGCCACATTTGCAAGACAACCTAAAGCCATACACTTTCCTGAGGTAGATATACAGTAAGTCATGAAATTCACCCTGTACCTGTTCCATTTATATGTCTTTGTTCAACTCTCTCAGAAGATTTCAGACAAGAGCACAGCAAAAAGGAATATGATGAGTGGAGACATAACATGTTGAGTGAAATTGTGTCGTTAAAGCCATTGAACTTGTATTTTGTGCTGCAGGAAAAAGAAGAAAATCTTATATTAAAGCTTATAATACCTTTTGAAAGTGTTACTCTGTAAGCTTTTTATGACCACATGTAAAAATTTCTCTTTTTGTTTTGAGTTAAGAAGTTTGACATTTTCTGCATGTTGCTGGAGGTATAAAAAGAACTGCAACTGTGTTCAACACACTCAGTCTTAAACATAAAACACTACCTACGTATTTGATGGTCACATTTTATTTTGGTAATCCAATACTGAAACACAATGATGTGATTGATATTTGCAAGTGGACTCATTCACTAAATCTTCACTGCAAAAACAAACTTGGTATGTTGTACAAATCCAATATTTTCTTTTACAAAGTGTCACATAAAAAAATATATATTATATGTTGCTGTCCCCTGAAACACAAATTAGCTTATGGAGTAAAATGTGTCAGCTTTAAAAAAAAAAAAAAAACTACTCATATATTTTTTAAAAAATCTTTTTTTTTTTTTCTGGTAAACTCTATATATTAGTTTTTTGTTGTGTCGTTAATTTAATGTCTGTTAATATCATGATGTGTATTTTTTTTTTGTGATGTATTTTCTTGTGTTCTTTACCAATAACTGCTGTTTGTGCAAATCATCCTGTGTTGTGAAGGACTTGATGCAAGCAACAATGAAATTGGAATCACAAAAACATTTAATAAAATTGGTTTTGGGAGCTCCAATTTCAGTCGATTTCAATACATTTAGCAACACAAAACCAGCTTTTTCTTGATCTATCTGGATGAGCTTCTAGGATTAATGTAATGCAGTCATCTCTGGTTTGGTGTCATCATAATTTCACATTTTTTGTTATTTATTTAATAGTCTGTGGTTTCTGTTTTCCCTGCTGTCTTTCTGTCTTTAAGCCCTCTTACTACTTTAGATCAAGAATTGCTTGGTAATTGTTAGGCAACAAATCTCAACATAATTACATTTCTTGAAAAGATGAGAGTAAGGATTTGTTCCTTCATATTAGCAAACAGTAACTTGGATTATCTCATTCAGAAAGCTATTAGGTAAAGTTTAAGACAAGACTTCTTAGTTCTAAAATGTTTAGCTTATTATCGGCTCTTTTTTGGACACTGCCAATCTTTCTCATTTTTTGCAAGCCAATGGAAAAGAAACACTGTGTCTCAGTTGATATATTTCCATGTTACACCTGCTTTCTTGAGCGCATTAGTGACTTTACACAAAAAAAAGTAGGTTTGCGGCATCTCTTGAATAAGCTCCCTGGAGCGGGAATAGATTAGTATAATCACCACTGATTGTTGGTTATTTGGTTTTGTAAAGAAACAACCATAACAATGCTGCTACAATGCCATACTTTGAAAGTACATGTGTTGTATTACTTGGTGCTTATGCATGTTAAGCTATTGTCTCCATTGTAGTTTTACTGTAGATGTGTATGTTCAAAGGCTCAACATGTCTGCAAAATGCTGTAACCAGTGCGGCAATCATGGTCGAACATTGCATTTCACTTCCCCCGCGCCCGAAGCTTTAAAACCTACTATTTCTGACATAAAAAGCTAAATTGTGAAATTGTACTCGCTGTATAAATCAATGAAAAAGTAAAGATGATCCATTTACACAAAAGTATCAACACTGAGACACAGTAAAAAATAAAACAAGCAGACAAATTGGCCACAAAAATGCATCCCACATTTATTAAGTATTCAGTATTGGACTATCCAAATAAACTGTTACAAAATTATTATTATTTTTGTTATTATTATTAAGTGCCTGTTATTGATCCCTTTAATATGGTTAGAGCTGAAAAATGTACATTTTGCAAAAAAAAAAAAGAAATTAGAATAATTTAGTTTCATTATTAGGACCATAAATGTAGGTCACATATATTGGTTTCAACTTCTCCAGAAGACTACACCTTAAAAGGAGGCTTGTGCATGAGGGGGGAATTGATTACAAGACCAAGCCAACAGATATCTCAAAGGGATGGTTCATATTTTTGTCCCCAGTTGTACAATGTATGTGTAAATAGGATCTCTATCACAGTAACGACACTGTGTTACAGTAACACTATGATAAATTATCAATACTAAAAGGAAATACAAAGACTATTTCAAAAAAATGCCCTCCAAGTACATTAGCACAAAATACAGGGCAGCCATGTCTTATATACCTGATTAGACTCATGACCATCTATGACTGTTTTTTAAGATAAACAAACTGTATACTGCAATTCAGTTTAAGCCACTTGCAAGGTCCATAAGACAAGCACATTTACTTGTATGGCATTTTGCTACCACAGTGTTGCTTATTGTACATGTATTCATGATTATGTCTGAGCATTTTTTACACCTAATAACTTGCCTATGTAATTATTTTGCCTTTATGTTGGGATTATTATATCAGCTAATTTTAAATGAATGTTTCATATAATAATCTATTTCTCATTAAAATGTTATATTTAATAAGAAGTGAAAGGCTTGTTTGTACAGTTTCCTTTTGTAGAATCTACTGGTGTTTATTACATAAGGAATTATACTTTTAAGACATTTATTTATTTTTTTAAATCACCTACTATTATTGTGGTGGGAAGGTCAGTAAGAACAAAATCCATTCTCTGACCACAGCCTTTTCTTCTGTTGAATAATTAACATGCTTTTACTTTACTTGTTTATTTAGTCCCTGGCCAACCAGTTATTTATATTAAATTTTTTTCACCGATGTAGTTTTGTTTATGTTTAACAAGTCAGTTGGAGTTCTGCCTTTCTTCCATTAATGAAACTGCATTTTCAGAGAGCCATTGGTCACGTTAAAAAAAGTCTCTTAAATCTGACATGTTTCTGCAAAAGGTTAGTTCTTCTTCTCCATAACTCACACAGCTGTCATTGGAGCTGATAGCATCTAGAATTATGGTCAGAATTTTGAGACTGACGTCAGAATTCTAAGAAACAGTATAAATTATGCAATTAAAGTCAGATTTTGTTTTCCCAAAGGTCGTAAAGCTATTGGATAAATTTTTTATCAATAAAATTCCATCTGTCTACTACTTTATCATTCAGACTGCACTGCAGTACCCCATGTAAAGACAAGTTATGACCATCTCATAAGTGCTATCAAACTACACCAATGTGTGAACAAGAAATAAGTCTGAAATTTGGAACAAGTAAACTGCTCTTTAATTTATGATTTTAGGTATTTCCTTAGAAATGCTTTAACTTTACACATGTTGCAATGTGTTTTAATGGGCTATTAAAACAGATTTAGTTGTATCATCTTGTGTTTAAGATTGCAGATAATGAACTGACAGAAATGCATTTAAGTAGACATACATCAGAGCACTAGGTGGTGTCATTTTCTTGCACTGTTGCGTCGATGCCTAAAGAGCTTCTGATCTTGGCAGAAGACTTTTTGTGTAATATGTGCATGCTCTCCCAGAATTTTTTTCAAGTTTTTTGTGAGAACAACTCCATTTATTGTAACAATAAACAATTATAGATGTATCCTCAGATATTTGGTACTACAGCATTGGCAGAAGATCATTTTGACCATGTGGGCTGTGGGCGGAGGTCTCTGCAGAGAAAGCCTAGTTCTCACAGATGCCACAAAATCCCATCTCACTGGTATGCAAGTTTTATTTAGGATCCAATTAATGCAATCCAGTAAAGATGTACTGTTATAAGTGCGGGGTGTAACTGGCCTTTAGAGATATTTAGGTAGTAGTAAATAGTAAATTAGCTGTCATATAAATGCCATGATGCAGATATTCATAACAGAGTGTGGTTTTGCCATAATATCAGCATTGTTATTCAAATCCAGGCTAATGTTTACAATTGAATTGATGATCTGCTTGTTTTTTGAGTATAAATTTGTGAAAATAAGAATAGTGGTGCATGCCTTATCTTTCAATTACAGTGGCATTGCAAAGAGGAATACAAAATGGAAATCTTAAATTTCAGGAGCTGTGTTTACAAACTTCAAATGGTACCCGACATTAATAATACACCTAGGAGATTAAATATATTTTTTGAATAGCCTCTAGGCCTAAAATATAAAAGAAATAAGTTGATGGATAAAATAAGTTAACTGAAAAATGAACAAGCAAGTGAAGTAACAATGAAATATCAATTAAACAACTTATGCCAACTGGAAGAGCCCAGAGGAGAGAAAACATTCTTAGTTCCCTTCCAATCAGAAGTACCGTATTTTTCAAGGATAAAAAAGCAGTCTGGAGTTGTTTAAGTTTTCTGACATTATTATATTAGTTTGGCTTTACATTGATAGTTACAGTTTAAGAAATTATTAAGACATTGATATATGTGATATTATTTTGAATAGCTGCTGATAATGATCAAATGCATTTTTATCTATGTTTTTATGTACTGCATTTATACTGACAGACTAATTACTTCTTTTCTATTAAACCTTTTAGAGAGTTCAACATAAAATTCTAATGTTTCTCAGTACATTGAATCACTTCTTCCTTTACTGGTGAAGGGGAGCTCAATAATCAGACTGAGTGATAATATGATTGAGTAATCAATAAAAAGTATTTAATTTCTCATTAAAATGTTTCGCAAAATTTTGAGGTGACATTTTAATGGCATGAAGTCTTGAAGCAGAATTTTCAGCCATCAGTTCCTGGCCAAAAGATAAGATGCACTTGAGTTATGCTGCTGGACAATGATCCAAAGCATGCCAGCAAATGCATCTGAATTGCTCAAGCTCAATAATTTGAAGATTTGGGAGTGACTTTGTCAAAATTTTTATATAGACTGTGTGAAATGTGCCTTAAATAGGTCATAAATGGTTTAAACCAATTCTACAAAAAAGAATGGGCAATAATTCCTCTAAATTGATGCAAAAGACTTATTGACAGTTTTTGCAAAGATTTGATTGCAATCACTTTGCAATCTGATCTGCTGGTGGTCTGCAAGACCCCATTAGCGACAATGTTCAATGCTGTGTTCATTGTTCGACCCAATTTTTCATCATTATAAAACTAGTTACTTTTCTATTGTATGAATAAACTTTTTCAAAGGATGGTGTAACTTTGTGACTCAGAACAAAATTAATTTAGCAAGAGAAGACAAAATCAGTTCTAAAGGGTGCTAATCCTCAGTCTAGCTTGTTGAGACAAGATGGAGTTAGACTTCCCTACTGAAACAGCCTCACTGTTGTATTTATGTGGGTAATCATTTAATGCACAATTTGTGTCGTATACAAAAGGCATACAACATCTTGTAAAATGAAAGGAGTCGTGTCAAAAGTAGTGCTTAAATTGCTGTGTAAGTTTGAGCTTTTTTCAGCCTTGCAAAGAAAAAATCTAAGTACATTTGAAGGACTGTTGCATTTTTTAATTTGGAAAACAATTAATCTTAAAGGTATAGTGAGTGACCTAGATTGTTGAATTAAATAATTAGGAAGGAAAGTCAACAAATTTTATGTTTGATTTAGACAAGGTTAGTCCTTGTTCTTCATAAATACACACTCTATTTAAACTATATTACTAGTCAAATGTCTTAAGGGTGTAATCTAAAAGCAGTTTGTGTCCGTCCATCCATTTCCGTATTAGGCACAAATTGAATCAAGGAACTGACCTTTACACAAAGTGTTTTGTAAAACAACATTGCTGGTTTGATGCTTTGTTTCTTATAAAACAAGGTAGTACATCCCTCTGATCTGTCCATCCAATAGGATGAATTCTACATACAGCTTGCGGCTTCCAACAGTCATAAAAGTTAAATTAATCTTGAAGGACACTCTCTGACCTATCTGTATGAAATGTTGCAAAGGTTTTGCTTTCTTCCAATAAATAGAATCAGCATGAAGATCTATAAATTGTGCAGTGTGTACCCCATCTCTTGGCCAATTATTGTTGGGATAATTACCAGCTTTCTCCAAACTCCATGTAAAGGATAAAGTAGGATTAGAGAGAGTAAAGAAGATGAAACCAAGGTTATGCATCACTCTATGGTCAGCAGACCCTAAACATATTTATTCCAGGTCTTCTCTCAGTTTTCTGGGGAACAATCTAATAAATACCTTGTATCTATTGACTGAATTTGTCAGAGCTTGAACTTAGAGGGACTGGATAGTTGAATTTAATTGGTTATTTAGGAAGAATTTTGTTAAAGATAGGGATAAGGTTGCCTCACTTTATTCTGTGCAGCAGGAAGAGAAAAAAATCTATATCTAAAGAAAGTTTGCTACCAAAGTTGTGTCTTATTTTGTTGATTACATTCAAGACAAATGTTTCCCAATTTTTCCAATGCTTTAATTTTCACAATTCAGTTTATGATTTCAATAAACAAAACTGACCTAAAGTAGGGCAAAAGGAGTCTGATTTAATGTTAATGACAAAATGGATCTTTTTATACATTATATGCAAACGTCTGGTTTCAACTGTAGACTAGAGAATCTAACCCATGGAAGCCCATGAGTCAAATATGGGCTCATAACAAACCCAAAAATAATCTGAATATGAACAGATCAGCAGTTTTTGCACACAGTCATAGAAACCTTGTCAAAGCCTCAAAACTCTAGAAGAATGGTTGAGGAGATAGTGCCAGGATTTGCAAATTGGGAAATGTCATAAGGGTTATTTTCTCCCTCTCTCAGAGCAACAGACCAGTCTTATTCACAGACAGCTTGTAAAAAGGACACGATACATCCAGCAGAGGGGAAACATGGGACTATTTTACATAATACAGTCCTTAGCAAAATGCGTCAAAGGTGTGGAGATAATTCTAAGCTTTTCTAAACCATAAAGGGATTATTTTATGGAATGAAAAAAATAATAGAGATTAGTTTTAAGGGCTGAACTAGTGCCTAGAGAAAGAATTTAAGATGGACTATTTTAGTCTTCTATTTTCTCTTTTCTCTGCGCAGTCCAGTAGTTTTGAGTCCCAATTTTTTTTCTTAGTTTTTATTCATCCAGTAGACTTCTTTCACATCTATTGTTTGCATATTCATGGAGCAGTCAAAGCAGCTGTCTTTCTTAAAAACCAAAAAACACAAGTACTTTACAAAACAAATTGGAAAACTGTAATGTGTCACCTGCAAAAAGTGATTCACTGTAGAGAAATGAAAACTTATTTTCAATTTCTCTATAGAAATTGAAGAACTAAAGTGATTTAGTACTTCACTAAAAAAATATATTTTTGTTCAATGTACTGCAAGCTATGTCTATAAAGTATACTTCAGCTGATATCACTTGGCAAATATGCTGAGAAGTCTTCTGTAGGACTGTAGGAGTAACAGAATTAGCTGAATGCAAAGACTCATGCCCTGAATTGCTTTATGATGGTCATTAAGCAGTTTTCACACTAATCCCCTACTTTTCGATAAGACATGGTCTTAGCAAGTTTCAAATGCAAACTTTTCCTGACTACTAAAATGAGTACACAGCAATGTCTAATCTGAATCAACACAGCCTGCTACCTCTCTTCCCACATCAGCTCATGCAAGAGTCTTAGATGCCAGTTAATTACCAAACAGCAGTTGACACAAAAAAAACAGACTGGTGCCTAAGGAAAACTGCAAGAAGACAGCACTCATAAAGTGCTGTCCTTGCATCAGCACTGTGTGTCAGATGTGATTAAAATTCTACAAAATCTTACATCACTCAGTGAAAGTAAGGAAGCACTGTGTATTGGATGAGTCCAGGTAGAGCAGAATCATAAATAAATTGAGTGTAGTTAGAGGATAATGATACACCTGTAGTAGTCAAAATAATTTGTATAGTAGTCAATACTTTTCTCATTTAAGTTTTTGCTTCCAACAAGGTATGGATCAGCTTCGTTTTTCTGTTTTATAATTGTAGAGTATAACTGTATATCCTGGTGTTAGAACTTGCTGTTTTTTTGTTTTTTTATATATATATACCTATATATATATATATAAAGCCTGCATGTTTCTTTTTCTTCAGGCTCCTGTGGGTTTTTCATGAATCCTGTTTTTAACAGCACAGCTTGCAGGTATGGATTCTACTATAAAGTCAAGAAAAAGATATAAATATGACAAACTAATTCCATTAAGTACATAAAACCCCTAAGTCTCCACTTAAAGGTAAAAAAACCCCCTGAATGACTGAAAGTGTAATAACGGATAAGTGGGGAACAAGGCATTCTCAGTTAAATTAATGTCAAATAAATAAAGCCTATTAACAGAGAACAGGTGAGCCTAAATTTGTGCTTTCCTCTGGGCAGAAAAACAGCTGACAGGAATAAACACACTTGTTAGTGTACACTCTCGCCTTGCAAGGAATTAGACACAACCTGGCAGGTAGCTCTCCTGATAATTGAAGACACTGCACCGTAAACACCTTAAGGCTGTTGTTATTCTTGAATCTTGTTAACAGCTGTGGATGACAGAAATGTATGAGTGCTGACGTTAAGGGTATTCTACAGAGTGAATATTGTGACAAGTCACACACACAAAAAAAGAGAGAATAAAGTATTTTAGCGGCAAAATGCTGTCAGAGAGCTCAGAGTCGGAGGAAAATGACTTGAAACACCTTGATGCAGTTTCGTACACAAGGAACACAAGAGTTTTTTGAAATCATGATGTGCTTTTGTTCAGCTGGAGTTATTTATGGTGGCCTTCAGGTGGAAAAATGGATCACAACTTTACAAGGAAAAGATGAAATGATATATCAAAGTAGGTCTTCAGAATAAGAAACACTGAAATACTCGCAAATATACATTTATTTTGGCCAAAGCCTTAGAAATTTCACACGCACACACACCACCACACACCTCTATCTAACCCTTACTCTATCTAGATAGAGACAGACAGACAGACAGACAGACAGATAGATAGATAGATAGATAGATAGATAGATAGATAGATAGATAGATAGATAGATAGATAGATA